>JAGXCT010034500.1:0-16127 GCA_022495035.1 Philopotamus ludificatus
AGAAAATGATCCATTTTTGAAGCGCATTATCACTGGGGACGAGAAATGGGTTTACGATCTATAATAATGTTAAACGCAAAAGATGATGGAGTAAAAAAGATGAACCGACTCAAAATAATTCCAAAGACTATATTCATCAAAAAAGTTTTTTTTGAAAGGTCAGAATTTTTTAAAAGAAAAGGTGTAGTGTTCCACCAAGATAATGCGAGACCTTATACAAGTTTATTAACTCGCCAAAAGCTTTTATAGCTTGGATGGGATATACTGCCACACCCACCATATTCTCCAGATCTGACACCTTCTGATTATTTTTTTTCCGGTCACTACAATTTTTTTAGACAGTTAAACCTTTACTTTAAATGATGAGGTTAAAAATTACTTAGATACAGTTTTTTGCCAGCAAAGAAAAAAAAATTATGAGCCTTGAATCATGCTACTGTCAGAAAGATGGCAAAAGGTATTAGACCAGAATGGATAATATATAATTCAATAAGATATTTATTCACTATAAGAAAATCTTCTTTCATTTTTATAAAAAAAAACGAAATTACTTTCTTAACAATATGATAGATTGCTCTAAGTATTTATAATCGTTTCTAATCAATCATAAATTTAAGTGATCGATTTTCAATAAATATTTTTCATCGCATTCACACTTATCTTCATTTTAGATATATAATTAATGCTATTCAACACTCGATGACACCAGGACACGAATCCGGTGTCAAGTTTCATTGACTGCCTCGTGTCAATCATGAATAAAAAAAATTGACGCTTTGCAATGACATTTAAAATCCTTGTCTTAAAAGGTCATTGTTCTAAAACATTCTACGAAAACACGAGTTTTCGAATAATGCTGGGAGTTATTGAGTTATTGCTTATTAGGTCAAACGTTAGTCGACTTTCATAAAGCTGCTCGGTAACGTATTTACAAAGCCTTGTTAAACAAACAATTTATAACTATTAACAACGATAAATCGTTGATTAACATACTCAGGTTAATACAATTTTTTTAGACGTTTAAACCTTTACCTCAAACGAGGTTAAAAATCACCTCGATCAGGTTTTTTACAGCAAAGTACAAACATTTTACGAGCGTGGAATCATGCAACTGCTAGAAAGATAGATTCAATAAAATATTTATTCACTATCAGAAAATCGTCTTTAATTTTCATAAATAAAAACGAAATTACTTTACATACAACCTGATAGTTAAATATTTATTAAAAAATAATTGACGCAAAGAAAAAGGTATAAAAATCCATTATTTTTTCCTGTTTAATTTTACAGCTAAAAATACGTATGGGTAAATATTGTAATCTTTTAAAATTGATTTAAAATTATATGGGTTTCTAAAGATGTAGAAAAACATTTTTTTAATTCGAAATTTGTTAAATTTTATTGCGATTGATTAAAACGGATAGATGACTCGGCTTTTTAAATTAAAAATTAAGCAGTTACAATTAAATTAGCTCTTGTGAACTATATATGAAAAAATACTGAAAAAATGACGGTATGATTTTAATCTATTTTCATAATACACTGTACATTGTCTACGGGGCGAATCGCGGTCAAACATGCTCTGGGGCGGGGTTGATTTGCCGAAATTTGATGAAACATCGTTTTTCACGAAAAACTTCATAACTTTTTTATTAATCAACATATTGAGCCCAAAATTTAATTACATCAACTTCAACATTTACTGGACAATAAATGAAAAAAATATTTTTAATTCATAGCAGGAGTTACCAAATGTTCACCCTAGAAACGGGCCGAATTATTTTTTTTATTAAACGTGGTTTGAACGCAGCCTTTTAAATGTTGCACGCTGAACATTATTATCTATATATACCTTGACCTCATATAACACGGTTATACGGTTCCTTAAAAACGTCGTGTAATACAAATCCGTGTTATACGAGGTTTAAAGTTCGTACAAAAATAGTATTTGCGTTCCAAAAAATATCGAAGTTGTTAATATTCTTTATTTATAAATAACATATATTCATTCGTCATCGCTATCACTAACAATTCTATATGTTGGACTCTTTTTCGAGTTCGGATGTGTCTTTATAATTCCGGCGAACTCTGAAGTAAATTTTTTGGAAGATGACAACACAATTTCTTCTTGAATTTTTATATTTTGTAGGGAGAATCGCTTCTTAAAATTTTCAAACCACTCTCTGCTAGCAAGAAAATTATGATTGTTGATCTATAGATGACGATTGTTTATGACGATGATCATAATTTTTAGTGCTTTTTTTTAAATAATGTTTCTGTCTATAGGCATGGTTTTGTCATTGCAGATTTCTCTCTATATCATAAGAGCCTTTCCGTCTTTTCCATTATAACTAAGCGTGTACGTGCAGTATTTTCTTTCTGTGTTTTTAAATCGTGTTATATAAAGCGCTTTGTACAAAAAAAATACCACTAATCATTAACCGTGTTGTATTAATATATATTTATTATCCACAATAGCTGTTTTTATATATCGGAAAGTCGTCTTGATTTATTTTGAATAGATTCCGTTACACTGTTATTCTCATTATCACTAATCTCTGATTGACTGTCTTTATAAAGTTTAATTATACAATTAACTTGTACCATTATTCCAAATTTAACAAAAATCAAAAAATCTACCACACAATCGCGAAGATAAAATAAAATTTTAGTGTTTTCCCGGTAATGTTTCGATTGTAACTGATAACACATAAAAATTAGCAAAGTCTTATACCAAATATTTAACCAAAACAAAACGATGTAAAAGTTACAGCCGATCGGATAGCATATGATATGCGCGCCCCGGATATATGCAATAACGATTTTGTCGTAGAATCCACGTTGCCCGTAAGCAATGTGTTATAAAAATGAACAATTTATCTTTACTAAACTGATGTTACATTTTTTATGATTTCTTTAAATTCACAAGGAAATTTAAAAATAAAATATTATACTTTCGGTTTCGGTTCTACTTCCTTGTATGCAATACTATTTTTAATGATAATGATAATTAAATTTAATATAATAAAATTGTCGAATTAATGATGAAAGAAATTTATGATATTCCATAATTTAACCCTTTTTGTATATTTAAAAACAAGAGTAATGACAATAGATCGAGTATTAAATAAATGCTGGTAGCTTCTAATAATATTATCCTACTTTAATATTTGTTATATTGGTTTTTGTTTAACCCAACCGTTACGGCGGCTCTAAAACAACTGTGATGTCCGAAGGGGGTATCTCAGATATTCCAAGCATTTTAAGTAAAGATATTGGAGATGAATTCTTGATCATTTTTTTTTAAATCGGTTATTCTAAGAATTAAAATAGTTATTCATGATTGCTTTATTTAATTGAAAGATATTTTGGTTTTTTAAACTAATCAATATGACGCGTAAATGACAACGCTCTAGGCGATGTCTCGCTGCAGACTCAGCTCCCGCAGCACGTGTCACTTGCACGTTTCACTCGCGCTCGGTACATCGTACCGGATGCGAGGGAGAAAAAACATCGCGCGAAGCGAATATTGTATTTATTTATTTTTCGCAATCGCAGATAATAATGAACAATGATTATTCATAATATTAATTCTTTAGACTTTGTTAGACAAGTACAAAAAGTTTGTGACATTTAGGATTTATATTAAAAGAGTTATTCTAGATTTTTACAAGAATGGGATTAAAAAAATAATATGAAAAGAACGGAAAGGAGCGGTTTGAGTCGACCGCTTCTGTATCAAAGGACGTTTCATCAACGAAACACACCCACAATACCAGTCGTTGCCAACTGAAGGTTTTTGTTTTGTTTCAGTGCCGACGGCGAGCGCCTGCATGGTGAAGTCACAGGTCCACAGGCACGGAGAGAAGTTTTCCCCCAGTTGTCGAACCCAGTGCATATGTCAAGTGAGTACCATCTCTACCCATCCACGCCCGAAGTATCACAATAGTATCCCGCCCGACTACCTGCCTTAATTAATGAAGTCGCTGTTGCATTTTGTGATTCGTTATTAATTGCAAAATTATTTTTGCGACTGCCCTGCTGAAAACCAACCACTCGGCACGTTCGACAAATTATATATACACACAATGAAACACCGATTAAATCATACTCCCAATATTTGCTAATTAATCTTCAATCGAGTTAATCGAAAAATGCAGTAAATAATTTAATAATCAAAAGACTGGGAAATGGTGAAGTTTCAGCCATTTTTCAGACGAGCGCCTTTTGCATACATATCGATGGATCCATCATTAGAGAGAAGGCTTTGCAAATTGCCGGAATAAAAGGAATTCAGATCAAATTTTCATGCATCAAAGGTTGAATAAAGATCGTTACGGACTAGTTTATTTAAAATAATAACGAGCCAAAGAGAATTGATGTTGATCAAAACATAATCACAGCATCGAGAGATCCTGGCCGCACTTATCGTTATCCGGCATTCGTGATTTGTATTTTAGATTCCTTTGAATTTGATGCATCGGAGTTACACTCTATTATTAATGCGACGACCCTGTGTTTTAATTACAAAGTATGATTTTAGAAAAGTATGAAGATTTTTTTAACTTGTTGGAAGTCCATTCATCACCATTATGTAGTTGTTGTGTAGATATAATTAATCCCTGACGTATATTTACATAACTATCCATGTTAGATTCTTACCTTATGGTTGATTAAAAAATAGGTTTTACGTATTGTATTTTGGCGAGTTAATAAATACTAATAAAAACCGGTCACTAGAGAATAATTGAGAGTAATCTGCTTGCTCATGCTTCTGGATCAGTCCCATGTCGATTTTTTATGCTACGAAGGCATTTTATCGTATACTGTCTAGTATATCACCATTGTTTAAATCAAAACCTCAAGGACAAAGTTTTTCATGACAGCTTGTCTTTACCATATCAGTTGATTACTATAGCAACATATACCAATATTTCGAAAAAAAAATGTTAAACACTGGTATATGACGCGATAACTCCAAATCACTTAGTTGTGGATCTTCTACATTCCCTATTATTGTCAATCAGAATGAGGTGTGCATATTAAACAGGATTACTCGGCAATAATTGCAAAACAAAAGGATCAGGCATATTTGAAAGAGTAAAATTATGCTTAAATATGTACTGACGGCCATCAGTGTATGCACTGATGAAGCGCTGTCAATGGTAGGTAAAGCCAATAGCACTATAACTTTGCTTATTTTTTATGCAATCTACTTGTATAATATTGTTAAACGATGTATTTTTTTTATTTATTAAAGGATTGGGTAGCCTAATTGTAAAAAAAATCCAATATAAAATAGATTAAATCGGCCAATTTTAAGTTTCACATTTATTAGAATACCAGACGTATTTGAAAAAGTAAAATCACTCCTAGAAATTCTATGTATGTACTGACAGACATCAGTGTGTGTACTGATGGAGAGCTGACAATGATAGGTAAAGCCAATGGCGCCACAGTATTTTTTTTTAACCTTTCTGTATTAAAATATTATTGCGTTATACACCAAGAGGCAATATGTGGAAAAACTTTAAATATGCAACATGTTATATTATCGTATCCGTGGTAGCCGATCGACATGGCAGCAGATCTCCATAAAATGGAGAAGAGTTTTGGATGAGGCCAGAGCTCAACAATAGGGCTGTGCAAATGTCATAATTTTCGCGTTGCGCGATTTTCTTTTATTTTCCCGATTAGAAAAAATCGTCATTAGAATGTTAAGTTAAAATAGTAAATAAAACAAAAAAAATGGTTTAAAAAAACTCATATTTTCCTACTGGCCGTTTTCTTACTGGGTCCGAGGATATCATTAATAATTAAATTATATTATAAATATTTTATTTAATAATAAGAACTATTAAAAAATATTTTTAAAACAACAAATGGGTAAAATGAAGCATCGCCCAAGATTAACGGATAATAATTCGAATACATTTTGAATGCATTCATTCTCATAACTGGCGTTTAATCTTTATTTGAATATATTTTTCTCGCAAAACATGAGTAATAATTATTAATTTAATAATAGACCGAATGCTCTTGCAGTCTCGCCATTTTTTACGGAATTTAGTCGTAATTAGCTCTACAATGTCCGTGGATCAAAGAGAAATTGATAGCCGATGCAGACAAAGGATTTTTTAGAGGGGGTATTCAATATACGTTTACATGCTGTTTTCAATTAGTTCTATAATGGTGTGGCATTATTATGTTTGATTTAGAAATGACATTGTGCTGCGTGATTCAATCAATGCCTTTGACATGGTTTTGTTTGTAAATGCATTTGCTGCATTGTCGAATGCACCAATGTCTTACAATCATATACACCGAGGCATGTACTATCAATGTAATTGGCAATCCCGTAATTAACACTAGTCCATCTCGGTATTATTTTGATTTTCCAATCTAATTTGCATTGATATTGCTATTTTAATTGCATTTAATGCAGTTGGCTGGACCAATTTTTTCCGGCGCCCTTTGACGCTTGTGTTCGTTCAAACGCCGTGCGAAATCATTTCATTATATTTTAATTCGAGAGCGAGAGAATCGATAGTGCTTTATTTTCATATTTGAAAAAAAAATCGCGCGAAAATTCGATTACAATCTAGATTGGTTGGCGAGCAACGGTGAAAGTTTTTCACGACGCTCTATCCCCGGCAAAAGTTTTTAAAAAGTCAAATTATAACAAAAAAAATGTTTGTAAAAATTTAATCACGACTTCGTATTCAAAAATAGATTACTAAGTTAAGCCCTTAGATTTAGTAATCATTTTTATTCTCGTTTAAAAATAAATGAAGGAATTAATAGAGAAAATGACAGACAAATAATTACATATATTTTCCCTTGCTGAATGAAAAAAAAGGATACGGCCAAGACAAATAAAAACGATAATAGAAAGAATAAATTTGTTAATACGCGATTATAAAAGGAAAATACAAAAGAAAATATTATATTCAAAGTAACTTATACATTATTCATGGAATTTTAATCGATACTATTCTTATACTAATTCGCGGAATGTGTTCAGCATGATTTCACGCTCTTAAAATTATTGTTCTTTGATGGCAAAAAACTGATCCAGATGATTTTTTACCTCCTAATTTGAAGTAAAGATTTTACCGTCTAAAAAAATTGTAGAGACCGGAACAAATAATAACCAGAAGGTGCCAGATCTGGAGAATATGGTGGGTGTGGCAGTGTATCCCATCCAAGCTATAAAGCTTTTGGCGAGTTAAAAAACTTGTATAAGGTCTCGCAATATCTTGGTGGACACTACACGTTTTCTATTGATCAATTCTGACCTTTTCTGTTTTAGTGAATCATTTAATTTCAGCTGATGACAGTACACTTCAGTATTGGTCGTTGTGTGGTCCGCTAGAAGCTTAAAAAATACGATTCCTTTAAAATCCCACCAAACAGATAGCATCACCTTTTTTTATGATTATCGGCTTTCGAAGTGTTTTGAGCCGGTTCATCTTTATTACACCGTGATCTTTTGCGTTTAACATTGTTGTGGACAACCCATTTCAAGTCCCCAGTGATGATGCGCTTCAAAAATGAATCATTTTCCTGACGTTTGAGAAGAAAATCACAGACTCAACGCGATGGCACAGATTTCTTTCCGAAAGAAAATGAAAATCCCATATGTCGAGCTTTGAGATTAAACTTAGGCGTTTCAAATGAACGGTCGAATTCGATCAAATTAATCTCTTAGCGATCTCACGAGTTGTTATTTACCAGCTTGCATCAATTAATACCTTTATTGTGTCTTCATCGGCTTCAATTGGCCTTCAACGTGGTGCATCTTCAACATCAAAATTTCCGGATCAAAATTTGGCACTGGCGTTCGGTCAATACAATTTTTAACTTTTCAATTCTAAAAAAGTATAATATGCCGAAAATGCTGATTTTCACTTTCCATATTTGAAAGGGTACCAACCAAAAACTACTGCGTAGAATCAATCTAATTTTTTCACAAGCAAGCCTTACTATATCAGCTGTCAAAACATATAATGATTATGCGGCTTAAGTGTGAAGTTGGCTGTGAAAAAAATCCAATTATGTTTCAAACAACATAATATTATAAAGCTTTGTTTTTTTCAAATATTTTCTTATCGGAAGAATACTTCATTTTATTTTGGATGAATAAATTTTTAATGGTGTCATATCGTAATAGTTTCATTTTATATACAACGTTCAGAGCTATAAAAACAGCTGTTGTGGATAATAAGAAATATGGCATATCCCAGTGACTCAACAACGGCTAATGACTTATATATAAATATTGTAAAGACCTGTTAAAATTTCCATTCAACCTGTTTCTAAAAAGTTTGATGACTCTTGCTATAAGATATACATTATTTTTTTTTTAAGTTCAAGTAATTCAATTTTCGGCTTAATATCTTGATTAATAAAAGATATTAGTTTTGTAAAAAATATATATTTATTTACCTCGTAGGCAATGTGTTAATATAAAGTAGGATTGAATAATATAATTACAAAACAAAAATCCTATTATTTTTATATCCTTCTGCAGATTTGAAAGCTATATTACGTAATGTTTATAATAAACAGTTCTTGATGTACAGAATATATTTACATAAAACGTCAGAAGCTGCTATCTGCTACTACTCGGATATTAATTTTCCATGGGTTTTTCTATGCAGAACGCTTCGTTTATTTTTCAGCGTCATATTTATTTTCTTGTGGCATTTCAAGAGTAAAAGTTTCGTCTCAGCATTTTCCAAAGATTATCTAAGGAATGATTCATTAATAATTATTTCAGTATTTATTATTTACTAATGATAATATATTTTTCTAGAATTGTGACATGAACCCTCATTGAGATGATAATAATAAATTGTCTCGATAAAGAATGAAATAAGATTAGATTAGTTGATATTATTTATCGCAGATAAATACAAATATGTACACAGATTCGGATTAGCATTTAAATATTTGTAGAGAAGACAGCTGCAGAGGATTGAGGAATTACCATCGCCACTCTCACCCTCTTAATAGAAGCATTATCGGTAAATAGAACGGATTCCGAGTATTTATTTAATAACCAGCATTTATGACCTAAGTTAGAACTAGACGTGTGTCTATCGTTGATACGATTGGCTTTTATTTTATACGCTTTGTTGTTATGGAAAATCAAGAACGTACGTCCGACGTATGTAAGTACATTTTCCAATGTAACATGCAATCGCGTATTTATTTAATCGATTCCTTTGTGCTTGAGGAGCGTGACCATCGTGGTTCGATTGGGAGTATAGTGCAGTGGTTTTTCTTGTCTACTGCAACGCAGTAGTTTTCATATGCTCTAGTTATTAAAACCACTGCTAATTCTTGATTAAATTTTTGTGGTATAACTTAATTTTTGAAGAAAAATTCACGTTAATTCACGACTTGATTTAGATATAGATATCATCTTTTTTATATTCAAAATATCACTGTCAATGTCAATTTAAAAGTGGAATAATTCCATATGTACCGGTCATAATAATTTTCTAGCATTAATTTTAATGTAGATTTTGTCTGGACCAAATCATTACACAAGGTTAAAATATTAAACAGTAAAAAAAATAAATATAGGCTACAAAATATACTTATGATATATACGAAATTTATGGACACGTCTTAAACATTTCAAAATGGTTAAATAAAATTTAAGAGTGGTAATAGAGAATTAAACGATATACTAAGATTCGAAAGACCTTTTAAACTGTATGATACCGCTTTAAATTCGTTAGTGGAATTTGATTCTCGCAAAATTATAAATAAATTGTCACAGGATCATTTGAAAAGGATCGGTAAAAAATAAGCAAGGAATTTGGAACAAAGCATAACCATCCGTTCGTCGCTCTTGTCTATGTATGAGACCGAACCGTTTCTGATATGGATAATTACTGGGAATGTAAAGTAGGTGCTGTACAACGACCAAAACAATAAAAACAATGGCTTTCTTCAAATCAAGTACCAGTTTCAACTCCTCAACCATCATTCACCTCGAAAAAAATACCTGTTTGTGCTTAATGGGACATTTTAGGCGTAATTCAGTATGACTTATTAAAACCTGAACAAACGGTTAGTTGTAATTGGATTTAGACTTTCTATAGCATCCACCTTATTTCCCAGATATTGTGCTTTCAGATTATTAACCTTTTAAATTTATAGAGCATTCATTTTTAATTAAACAATATTTTACTTCAGTGGAATACGTAAAAAACACTTTATGATTATTTTTTTGTTAAAAACAATTTTAAGAAAAGACGAATCGAAAAATTACCTAAGCTCTGAAGAAAGACTATAGCAATTAATATAAATTGTCTTGCAGAGTAATATTTATATAGTGCTAAAAATATTTTTCTAGTCCGGTTCCGGGTTAATAATCAGTACGGAAGAAAATGCGGAATTTATAGTTCTTGATTTATTTATATAACGATGAAGGAAGAATCACTTTACGAAATAATTCCAGGTCTTTTATTGTAATTACTCAATCTGCAGATGATTTAAAACTTTTTAAATCAATTACTTGAAAAGGTGATGCCCTTTTGCTGCAATTGAATATCAATTCTTTACTCGAATGGGCATCTATTAATCGTCTCTCGCTTAGTATTGGAAAATTTCAGTAAAAGACATTTTCGAGATCTTTTAGCATTTAATCAGATGCTTAGGAACGTTACACTTCCCAGGCATCGATTATCGGTCTACTAAACCACTTGGTTGATTACGTAAGCATTTTCAATGTAAAGTATCGCCATTTCTTTGATCACTTATATGAGATTTTATATTATCATATAAAAGAGCAACTAATGACGAAACTTATATACTTTATCTACATATTTTTGATAATTGAATCACAGTATAATGTCAATCACTTTGTCTTATATAAATATTTTTCATAATAAACTTTAACCCTTTGAACTCCAATTTTGTTTTCAAAAGCTTACCAGCAACTCCAAGCTATTTAAGGTAAAATCATTGGAAAAAAGTTAAAATAAAAAATGGTTTAACTCTTAAGTGCACTTTATTATGCATTTATTTAACAGACTAATTTTTAAATTTATTAAAACAATCGCCTGGGTGAAAGCTTGGTTTTCTAATCACACGCTTCGCAGAAGAAGGTAGTTTCTTGTCTTCCTCCAGCAATTTTTCGAATGGAACATACCATGCAGTCCTTATGTTTCTTGGGATTGCTGTAAATGAAATGTCCAGTTCCATCTAAACGTTGTTATGTATCAATTGTTGATGATTTATCCGGTTTTGATTCTGATACATGAAAATTTCCGACCAATTGCATCAACAAAGTTTGGCGAAATTTTTTGTGCTTCATGGCTTTTTGTTCTCCTTTTTTTCACATTCTTGT
The DNA here is from genome assembly GCA_022495035.1 of Philopotamus ludificatus. Taxonomy (NCBI): domain Eukaryota; kingdom Metazoa; phylum Arthropoda; class Insecta; order Trichoptera; family Philopotamidae; genus Philopotamus; species Philopotamus ludificatus. The sequence continues at coordinate 11,369 of JAGXCT010034500.1, forward strand.
ATAAAATGTAGGAGTTTACCAATACTATCTCGAAGCCCCAAAAAAATAATTTCCTCTACCATTTTAAAATCTTACGCATGATGCAATAATCATTATCTACCCCACCCATGTTTTTAATATAGTTATGTATAACCGTTGACTTATTTATCGTGGGTTCATTATTTTGGGCTGATCTCCTCGGTCTTCTTCTTACAGCTTTCGAAGACGACGTGAACTTTGTATTCATCATAGTACTATGCATTTTTCGCGCCAAGCTAGCACGAGCGTATTTTTTTTCTAAACGCTATTTTACTCCCAATTACTAACCTTGGTTTATTTTATATCTTTGGGTAATCCCTTTCTATTCGTCATAATTGTTTCTGTTAAGTAACATTTTTTCTTTAGCAATTCTTTGGCCAATGTTGCATACGTATAAAATCTATCTGTATAAATGTGATACCCCTTGCAATCAGGAACATGCTGTTGTAAGTTGTTGAATAAATCTAACACAATTATACTGGTAAACATCAAGACAGGTCTAACCAGTCCCTGAGACCTATAGCTTCCAAAATATGGGACAAATGTTGAGATGTAGCTTGTACGAGAATCAGACAAAACATATATTCTCAGGCCCCATTTCGGCCGAGAAACCCTTGGCACGTCTTTTGTTATAAAATTCCGGTATGCGTTTTAAACATAAGATGAAACAAGTATTTCTCCGCAATTGTCACAAAAAACATAAAATCGTCTCTTAATTATTTTAAAAATAGGAGTTACCGGTAAAAAACCCATGTCGAGGCCACCTCGACAAAGGAGTTCAGAGGGTTAAGATTGCATTGATTCACGGGCGCCAATGACTTTATTTTATTTTTATTTTTCACAATGTAATTTTACGCAACGCAATTATACCACTGTCATTCTGAGTAGCTTTATTTCATTTTAAGCAGTCTTAGCATATGAGCGCTACGAGTTTTGGAAAAAAGCCATATTCAGCATATATCCTTGATTTTCGTCATTTCCATCTTTAGTCAAAAATTATTTTTCGCTGTCGTTTCCAATATTCTAATGCTTTTCTTTATAAATGATTCGAAATCACTTTTATCGTCATTATAAAGACTGGTTAATTCAATTGCATAATTAGCAGAAAAATTAGGTTGCCTTGAATTTTTTTTTTACTTTTCGTAAGTTCTCTGTATATTTCTACAAAGAGTGCACAAATTTTCCGCGAGCCTCAACGTAATTTAAGTGCACATTTCTAATATAATATTTTACAATATGCTATTCTATTTTTTACATTCAATAACGATGTTTTGACAGACGATTCACTGAAGAATTTCATGACGATTTTTCATCGAATCGTTTGCGTTGTGTACGTGGATAACTGAGTTGTTAAACAAGTATGCAAAAAATCGTTTGCCGGATTCCGATTGGGCAATTTTTCGCATATGGTTGAAGTAGGTCGTTGAAGGCCTAAAACAATGGATAACGATGTTATACGAGGTTTGATGGAGATGAACCCAGGCCTCTTCGTTGATTAGCAGAGCAAATTGAATCAACCATTCAACTGTTAGCGATTGGAAGATTTGTTTTAGACAATTTATGGCCCTTTGGAACGTGAAAAGCATCATCAGAATTTCATCAGCATCATTTTCCAGATCTTGTTCTTTCATATTTTTAATTGTTTTCCGTTCTAGCGCAGTTTTTAGATACAAAAATACTAATTCCGAGGATATATTCTGCATAATCTAAACTGATTACCTATAGCCCATAGCTAATAGTATTATTATATTTATTTATTATCATAAACATGGCATATTCTCGTTGCTAAACTTAATTTATTATGTAGCTCTGCGACCCTTCCTCCAAGTAGCTGATTTTCCATTGAAACGTTGGAGCAAAATTCGAATATGCCTCGGGCAACACTATGCGGTTATGTGACGCAACCATCCGATGGAATATTGAAGTTTTAATACCGACGGTGCTTAAAAACTTGATCGTGTATTGGATCTTTCTATCCTGCCCGACCTAATAATTCAAAATTATTCAGCAAAAATAAATATTCCCCCATTAATATATTACAGAGAGTGGATCTAGGGCGCGTGACTATATAAATAAATTTTCTACCTAACGGAAAACGCAATTTTTCTAGTCAAACACTAGAGAACAAAAAAAAATGGGCTTCGGGAATGACTAGCGAAAATAATTTCTGCACACTTAACTGATTAAAAATTTTATTCCCACAATACGGCGATCGCTTATCGAACGTGTGTTCCAATGTTTCGGTTGTTTTGGTATTTGACAATGCGCTAGAAATGATTCAACTTTCTATTGACATGTGTGTTCGATTACTCTTTGGTTCAGTAGTAACATTATCATTATAATTAAATAATCATAGCATATATGACAATTATATAGTCATAAGTCATCTCTGACGTAACAACAGTACTTTATCGCTGTGCTCGTATGGCACATGTGAGGTGACAAGATTGATTATGTCGAAGCTCGCTGTCTGTGTCATTAAAATGACCGATTAGCTGATTGTAAATATATAAATATAAATATATCGACAGTATAATGACGTATATAAAATTTATTCACATATTAGTTGGGTCACTGGTTCAAATTTTCATGGACGAATTAGGAGACATTGAATGAAAATCTATATATAAATATCGACTAACCTGATGACAAATGAAAACACAATAACTAATTATAGAGTTTTGTGATCACAAGCTGCCTGGAGAAAGAACAACAACAGGATATTTCCCGGAAACGTGCAATAGAAAACCATTCCTTTATGTTGGAGATTGCTAAAATAATTATTTTCTAAGAAAATATGAAACGCATACATTTCCAATAATGCTTTATAAAATAAATAATTTCTAACGGTTAGAAATATTAATAAATGATTATAATTATTCAAATAATTATGAAAACTCGCGAAATTTACTGTCGCCGTATTTAACTTTTCATATTTAAAAAAGAGGCATATTTTGCACCAAATATGCATCGGATACGTGCTTCCATTGCAATTCTAGGAAGTGTTCTCCGATGAAACAACCATCGGAACATATTTACGTTGTATTTTAACGTCGCAATACAACCGCATTAGTGGCAAACATGTCGTCCGCGAGCCGCATCGTCTGTGACTCTCAAAATAAAAGAATAATTTCTGAACATTTCATGGGCAGATCTATCACATCCTCTTTACTCTCTATTAAAAAAGAGAGAAATTAAATTAATTGTAGAAACAATGATAACGCATTGATTTTCCTGCCTTTTCTAACGTTATATTAGCAATATTTTCTCTGCTCTAACTATTTTTTTATATTGCTAGCGAGATGTTTCGACAGATTTAAGATTTTTTATGGCATAATATGAAAATTATTGATAAAAAAGCAGCATATTTTTATTCAAGTTATTCGCTTTTCTAAAGAAAAATTCGAACACAGTATCAAAATGTTCAATTTTTTTTTTTTTTTTTTATTTATTTATTTAAAGACAATGCGTGATTGGCATTACAGAATGACCCAGTTCGCCAATCACGCATAACCACATAATAATACATGAGAAAAATAAATAACACAACAACAACATATATTACAATAGAACGAGTATCCAATTGAACGAGTATCAATAAAAATATTAGTTTTACCCAGAAATAATTACTTATTTTATCAATGAAAATCGAAAAACTGTTTATTTAAATGTATTCATGCTAAGTCAATTCTATTAATATGTTTGATTTTCTGCCAACTATTTATTTAATCATAAATCCATATATTTTTTTTTAATTTCGGCAGTTTTCAATCAAAATACCCGAGGAGGACGGAATCTACCTCGTTTGCTATTTTTTTTTGTTTAATCAATGTTCCATCTACCGGAACAGATGATAGTTCAAATTTTGTAAGATCTGCTGGAAATGGTGGATGCAATAAGAGGTCGCCATTTCTCATCTCCAGTAATTAAAACCCAAAGAAACATGCGGTGTTACTCTTTTGTGCAATAATCTGCATATTTTTGATTTTTTTCTAAATTTTTTGGATATCTTTGGATAGCTGCCATAGTTATCGTTAGCTTTGCTTTCAGTTTTCAAAGCCACTTAATTTACGGGACTACGGTGTCCTTTTCCAGGTTCATTTTCCGAATCAATGTTACCACGGTGCCCCAAATTTGAATACCATATGTCCAGATCAGACGTAATATGAATTTATAGATAAGCAGTTTATTATTTGGTAATAATTCTGAATTTAGTCCGATGAGGTGGTTTAGATTTTATCCCTAATTGCTCTCACTTAGTCATTTTATATTTTTTTAAATTTATACCTCGATCCAAACATATTCCCAAGTATTTAACTGAGTCTGTCTGGCTAGTAGCTCACCATCGATGTGTATAGGAGGGCACTTTCCTTTCTTAGGGCAAAAGTTATAAGGACTGACTTAGTTTGAGTTGGTATAATTTTCCACATTCAATCGTGAATTTTTGTCAGATTTCCTTAACGTATTTCGGATGCTTTGTCTGCCAGGAGAGCCGTGTTGTCTGCATATATGTCGATTAGGTTGTTTTCGGTGTTGGGCATATCAGCGGTGTATAGTCGGTACAAGGTTGGACCAATTAAGTTTCCTTGTGGTACTCCTGAGTTAATCAGATGCAATCAGTTAATTAGATGCGGTTCTTACTTCATTTTGCTTGACGAGGAAATGTCTCTTGGTAATGTATGAGTTTAAGATTAACCCCTTGTGTGATTTGCCCGAATACAACTCGGGTAGGTATTTTGCT
>JAGXCT010034501.1:0-26334 GCA_022495035.1 Philopotamus ludificatus
GATTCTCCTCTCTTAACATATTACCCTTGCCTTCTTAGGTGTAGGTCGCCTGTATGGGGTATTTAGATGCGGTGTTTGCCGCGATAGCTCGTCAGAGTTAGTCTACATTTAGACTCACCGTAGAACGGGCCCTCCAGGAAAACCTCAGCTATATTTTGTTATAATTTATAATTCAGATATGGTAAATAATTGTAGTTGAAAGTGTATGGTTGATGAATAAATAATTTATTTGAGCCATGACGTCCTTAAAACCTCGGTAGTATAGCCAGGACGTCTTTATTGTTTAGATGGGTTATATTTTATTATTGTATGTATATGTTGTACCCCGGGCTACGGGTTAATTAGGACGGAGCTTTCTTTTTTGTATTTCCTCCGGATCGCGAATTAGAGGCTCCCCATTTCGGCACAATCCAAACCAAAACGAGGATCCGCTTTGGGAAACACTTTGTTTGCATTGCATAATAGCCAGGACGTCCTTGGTCTTCCGGGTCCTCGCCTTTCTTTGATCTTACTCCGAAGAATGAGTTCCAGTATTTGATATGTTTCGGGATGTTGCATTATGCGATTATATATAGCTTCTAGGGCTTAAATCACTGTTCAGAAGGACAAAGGACATATCTGGCCAATCTCAATTTCAATGTTCGATTAAAATAATGTCCTGATAAATGTTGCCCTGGCCTCCTCGATTCAATATTCACCAAGATATCACCAAGATGATCACCGTTCAGAATGTGGACGCTGAGGCACCTCATCGATAATATTTTAGTCGATAATCCATTAACCCGAAAGAAATCGCGCATTTTTATATGGATGAAAAATTTATATTTCTTTTACATATTAATATAAAACATTTATCATTATTAGAATTATATGTAGTTTTATAAGTCCTTTTTAGAAAAATAATCGGGTTTTAATCGAAATCCTCGTTTGAACTCATATAACGTCGGCCTGATTTCTGCGTTGTAGGAGGACTGACTGTACTCGTTTAAGTTAAGGTATGGGAAATATGAAGGGTATGACGGAACCGCTCAGAGTAAAGAGTTCCCTTTCCGGTAAACAACACTAGACGTTAGATTGCTATTTTCTCGTTTAATCTTTCCAATTGTTGACAGTAAACATCTGCAGTATTTGTTTCACCCGGTTTTAAGTATCCCTCTTACATCCCAACAAATACACGAAAGAAACTTTCGGAGGGTTAGACCAAACTTAGGGGTCGGAACAGGGGTCTGATTCAGAGAAAGCAATTGCCTTTTTTGACGTATATTATCGTAAACGATCCAACTTTACAATTTGGGGTAGAAAGCGTCAAATTCTTCGTTGGCAACAAAGAATTGCATGCATGTAACCGATCAGGGATCTCTATAGGTCATCATCAATCTTATTAAGTTAACTTATAGATTTCCATTTCCTGATTTGAACCCTTAAACCAAAATCTACGTACTGTCAGCACTTCACCACCCTGATCGAAAAAAGTAGCATACAATCTCTGAAGTGTACTTCGTCAATATCTGGTTTCGACATTCTACCCTGAACAATATTATTAATTTTATTACTAATAATAATTGCTAAGCAATAGTTCTAAGCAAAACAAGACACAAATTACCCTCGAACATTAGATTTGAATATACGCGATTTTTTTCAGGTTCCCTTAATATTAATATTAATTTCATAGGAGTCGATCGTGTGACACAATTCCATACATCTCAAACTCTATGACCATACATACTCTTATTGTATAGAAAAATAAAAATTTTCCCGCTTTCCCAGATGTTACAATAGTATACATGGTATAGTCTGGATATTTATAAAGTTTACGTCAAAACTATGGCAATGAGAGTGTCTCACATATGATTTTTTGTTGTTGTAAAAACGTGTTTAACGTTATGTCTGTCTAATAAATTATGTTTTATCGTAAAGTATTTGACACATTAGATATTGTATTCTGTTTTTTTTTATCAAGCCTAATAGTCAGCGACGCCACTAAAGCTATTACCAAAATTTATGGTCAACGGCTACATATTACAGATACGATCGTATCTAATTCAGAACAAGTCTGAAAAATTAATATATATTTCTTAAGTCAGATCCTATTGCTTTATACTTGAAGATATGATGACAAAAAGTTAATAAAATACCTTTTTTTAAACTTATTCGGCATTTGGAATGATTTTCTGATTAAGTCAGTAAAAGGCCACAACAATATTTCATACAGTCAGTAAATAAAGTATTTACGGATCCGGAAATGTCGAGAAACGCCATTATCCACAGTTTTAGAGGTCATAACTTTTTTTCAGACAAGAGATTTGTGGGTCGCCCATTATTTAAAGGTGCCCCCGCCCGAGCGGCGGGCCTGCACACGTGACCAGGGACGATACACGGAGACACGCGCTATTTAGTCCGGGGGGCAATTTCGTTAACATATTCTTCCGCGCTATAGAAAGTCAAAATTGCTTCGCGCCTCTTTGCCCACCGTAAATATTACACGTGACTATCACGTGCGATAATGCGGCGGAAAATTAGGAGGGTCGAGGACCTGGCCCTTTATTTTTTTTTGCAAGAGAATTTCAAGAGCCTAACAGTGCGAGAGTAACAAATTGTCATCTGTCCCAAGGAGCATCGCATATACATATTAAATATTTTAGGTATGTATGACTGGGGCCATAACCGTTCATATCATTCAGAATTTCTCAGTGAGATATTTCGAGAATTTTGGAAACAGGCGTTCAATTTTCAACGAATTCCGGCACCCGGAACACGTGAGTATCGCGAGCAATAAAAATTACCGGCCCTGGATTCCGGCCCGATCGGTATGTACCGATGAAATTATTTCCAGCAAACTATAAACCCGTACATAAATTTTCATTTAAGCTATAAACCATATATTAACCTAAAACATTATTAATTTTAAAATATCTAAACTATTTTTAAATAAACACATTTATCACCTAAATGTTTATAGAAATATAAATATCGCTAAGAAAATGATTTCAGATTTTTGAACCCTGATTTATTGTTATTCAAGGGGCCCTAAAAAGAATGATAAATCTAGAAGTCTCTATATTAATATTTTGGTTGTATCTTAACACAAAGTAGTGCTCCTCTAAATATCCTTATAATTATTTTATTTACAGATTTAATATGTGCTTGGAATATGTCTATTTATTTACAAAACAGGATATTTAAAGGTTTTTATTAGCATAAGTACATAAAAAAGTGATTCCCAACCTTTTCTCTTTAAAGACCCCCTTTAACTAAATAATTTTCTTCATAGACCCCCCCCCCCCTACATTTAAACGAATCCACCATTTTTCTTTTTGCAAAGTTTTTAGACAAGATTATTAACTTCTGTTGCTATATTTTTGGCTAAACGGTTAATTTTCATAAAATTTCCTTATGCTTATACATAATAAATTCTAAATATTATGTTTATACATAATAAAATCAGCTAAAATTTTAAAAAATTATCATCGACACCAAATAGACCCCTGGAATACTATAGACCCCTTTTAAGCTTCCTTAGACCACAATGGGATATACCTGGACCTCGTTGAAAACCAATGCTTTTAATAATTCAAGTCTTTCAGTTAAAGTTTTTTGCATAATTAATTAATAAAAATATTTATTTTTTAGCTCGAAACACAGTTAAAAACAAAAAAAAACCCCTATAACGTCAAGATAGGTTCCACGCTATAGGAGGGACGTTATAGGGGGTTAAGGTTTTTCAATTTTATTTTTTGATCTGAAGGAAATCAGTAAATCAAACATTTTCATTGTTTTTTTGGTTATTTTTACCAGAGAAAATCACATGGCTCGCACGATGAGCGATATCCTTTATTTGTATTTTGGCTGACGTAATATTCCCGCAACCTAGGGACAGGAAAGATCAATGCGACATTTTATTAGTTATTTATGTAAAAATATTTGTATGAAAATTCTAATTAGCGTTTTAAAAAAATTACGTTATACGACGTTTTAGGAAAAAACCATCGCAAACAAACAAAGAGGGGGGAACGTTATAGGAGTGTACGTTATAGGGCAGCTTACTGTAGTTTTGATAAAACATTGAGGATATTGTCCACCATTGATAGTGTGATTTTGTTTATAATGAAAAAAAACCAACACGTAAACCCTCCTATAACGCACTCTACTACACTACGGTTTTATATAACAAGTGAGATGGTCTCTGTTATATCACTCCCTCTACGAAAGTAAAAAAACTAGGACTCGAGAACAATATCACTAAAACCAAGCTGATAACAATCGATATCGACAATTTGGAAAAACAAGGGAGATATTCAAAAAGACAAAAAAATGTTGGGTGCAAAGTCTAGTATTCTCAATTTTTATTTAAGAAGTAGACACCTAGACCTTAAAGGAGAACATGAAGAAGAAAATTTACGCATTTGAGTCCGTCTTAAAAGAGATGGGAAACGAAGTAGACGACCGACTTTCAACCACATGTTTCGCTAAAAGTTACGAAAGCCTGGAGAAGCTCATCGTGCTTGGAAATGTAAAAGGACGCAGGGGAAAGCTTAAGGCGCCCACCCGCTGGAATGACCAAATGAAGACCGCCAGAGAATCCTAAAGAGTAAAAATCAAGAAGATTCTGAAAAAGAATTATCACGATCCTCATATATGAGGGTGCCGACTAAAGAAAAAGTTTCTTTAACGCGGGTTTTCTATAACGTAATCCCGATTTCTTTGTTATAGGATGGCTGACTGTACTGTCCTGTAAAATGTTTTTTTGATTTTGGGTTTTCACTATAACTATTAACCCTTTGGTTGCCGAAATCCGATATATCGGATTTTTCTACGTTAGCGAGATTGCCGGATCCGACGGATCTGATATCATACTATTTAATACATTTTAAACCGTCTGTAGGGTAATTGATTCAGGGGTATATAACACGTGCAACGCATACAACGTCGCCACTACAGTATATTTATAAATTAAACGACACATTTTCACTTTTTAATAATTAATTTAAAAAATCATGGCATTTCTGGAATAGTAATCCCAGAAGGCCCGGCAACCAAAGGGTTAAATAACCAAAATATAATACATTTTATTTATGTTATAGAACGTTCTGTATAATCTATAGCTTGATAATAAACAGACAATATATATACAAGAGGTAGATTAGGACAGGGCACAGCTTGACGTATTGAACGTCGATCGGGTGAAGCACCATGGAAACCCCCGTAAAGCCCAACAATATACATTTCAGCGGGTCGGTAAAACGAGAGCGAAGCTTTTAAAACTCCATAAAGTACCATCGGCCGGCCCTTAATTGATTTCCGTAATCAGGTCGTTAACGACTTTGTCAGAAGGCCACGGATTGCCGATTTGTTTGCGTCGAATTGTGAAGCGGCCTTTAATATTTATCCATCCGTAATCTTAAACAAATTAATTCAATGGCTGAAAATTATTTTCAGCGGCGCAGATACGTATATTATAAGGCCCGTTTTGTTTAATTCAAACATCGGAAGTATAATCCCAAATGGGATTTGTATCCGGTATCGAAATGTACATCAAAATTGGTACTAAAACGTTTATGGCTTCTTTCGGAGCCGATCACGTCACTCGCGGCACCAATTGTTTCAGAGGGATGAATATTTTTTATTTTTTTTTTTTAAATATGAAATTTATTTCTTATCCTTCGTGACAACCGACAGAGAAACAGAAAAAACGCAAATTCCGACTGTCAGGTGCAAAGGCGAGGCTTCGCTCCCTGTCCCGTCGGGATACCTCCGGGATGTATCCGGAATGAAAAGTTTATTTTTGCCCAGGCCAAAACGACTGGAGCACGTTTGCGCAAGCCTATTCAGAATATTGATATAGTCTAATTTTGTGCGAATAGGCTGGCGAATTTTTACACCAGGGTAAGCTCTGGTTTAAAATAGACCATGTGACTCACATTTTAAATTTATTAGTAGTTTAGGAAATTTCATGAAAAGTCTGCAAAATAAAGCAACCCTTTAAAGTTCTAAACCTAATCCACTGTTTCAGACTAAATCATTGAAAGTTTTTACACATTTTCAATACAATTTTCCATACAAAAATACACCGTAATAAGTAATTATAAGTTTTATAGATAATTTTTAATTTTTCACGAGGGTCTCGGGAGTCAATTTTTTTAAATTTTGTACGGTCATGTCAAATTACGTCCGAGTTTCGAAATTTTTCATGTAAAAATATATATTCAGATCTCGCGAATTTAGTCTTTATGATGCTGGAAAATAATTTTTCATTCATGAAAAATGAATACAGAAATATTATAAAATTTTCATTCATAATGATTAAAACCATCACTTCAGAAACGTAATTTTCAGTATATTATTCAGTCTCTTCAATATCAATAGAAAAAAGTACGAATTTGTTCGGCGAATACGAAGGCCGATACATCATAACATTAATTCTAAAGTTTCTTTCACACAAAAAATATCACCGTACACACTAAAATACATAAAAATGTTAAAATAATTAACAATAACAATGTCATGATACGTCAAAAATAGGTACACCAACGAAAACAACATAAAAAGTGACGATTTTTAATATTTTAAGTTAAAATAAATCTGAGATTTGAGATGAAAATAAACCACATGACTTACTGTAATTAATGTACCGTCTAAATTGAGAATTAAATTTAAATCAATCGATAGTAATGCATTTATTCTATAATACAGAAAACCCTCCTATAACGCTTTCTGCTATACTGCGGTTTTCTATAACAAATTACATATTGTGTAAATATGTAATACGGAGTTTCCTAACGGGGTCTATGTGGACCTCTTGGAGGTCTGTTAAAGGTCGATTTAGTCGAACTAATATTACTGCGGCAATTTTTAGATGTAAATTAATAAATGGTGGCAAAAAAATAATTAGAAAAACTAGAAGAAATGCGCTAATAGGCACGAGCTATTGTTATCCAACTAAACACGTGTAATGTCATTGAACATATAAAAATGGTTCAAATGTTTGATTTGCTTCAAATCGCAAAATACAATTAAAATAACCTAACCCCAAATTTTGTATGGGTACCTAACTTTCTATAGCGTGATTCCTATCTAAACGCTATATAATGGTTAACTGTATATATATATGTGTGTGGTCGCTTGATACTCGTCACTTGTGACTCGTTAAAAGCAGATAACGCCTTAGAGTAGAGAATTTTTAGCGTTTAAAAAAAAGAGTTTCAATATTCTAACTGCGTATTGCACAGGCAATACATAATCGCCGAAAATTTGCAAGAAAATCTTCATTTTTTTTTGTATTAGAGTTTTATATCAATAAACACAGTCAAGACTTGAATGATTGCCTTTTTGCTTAAAGGGGTTTATGTAGAATATCATTTAGTTAAAAGTTGGAAATGTTGGAAAAAGGGTTGGAAATTTAGGGATATTGTAATACATTGCCTACTACAAGCTAAAAATAGAGCAAGGTCATTTAAAATATGCGAATGGAAAAATGTTTAATGTAAGCATTTCTAAGATATAAAAAATCCGAAATAATTCAAGCCAAATTATGTATTTCGTAAATATGTAATATACGTTAAACCCTTCTATAACGCTTTTTTTAAATCAGAGTTTTCTACAAAATGCTAATATTTTTAATGTTAAATATATAATATATTTGTTGACAGGGCATTTTGTAGAAGACAGCGATTAAGGGATGATTTTAATACGTAGCCCTGCGTAATAGAAAATAGGATTAATGCCGTTTGGTTGACACTATAAATAACACGTGACATTGACAAATAAAAGCCCTCTTTCCAAATTTTAAATGAATGTCTTAGTTTTTTATAACGTGGTTCTGATTTCTTCGTTATAGAAGGGCTGAAAAATTGGACAAACTAATAATTCAAAGTGAAAAGATATATATTCTAACGTTCTTTAAAGATAATATATCACGTAGAATGCGAATAAAAAAAAACAATTTCATTTAGGGATGAACACTTGCCTTCTCCCAATTTAGGATAGTGGATTGGACATAATAAAAATATGTCACGTGCTCACATTTAAAATATGGTTTTAAATTTGTAACGAAAAATATATAGTGGCATAAAACGACGTTTTAAAAATTTCGCTTCTATGCACAAGTTCCAGAAACTACGGTCATAAATTATGCCCAACGCAAAAAAATGTTTTAATTTATTACGTGCACAACCCAAAGCTGGATATGCTGTGTTTTGCTGAAAGGCAGATATTATTAATTCCAGCGACCCCGACATTATTTGTATCCCCTGCAACTTTGTCTATTTAGGTTTCCAGGAATTACATAATCAGACCTCTGTTGAATCGTCTAATTGCCAGTCAGCGTTTATTTCGTAAACAATGCGAGCTGAACAAACTGAAAACTGGCTGTTTAGGAAACTACAACAGTAACATGTATATGCAAAAGGAAAGATCGAAAAAAACATATAAGAAATACATCATCAAAGTTTTCCGATCGCATAAAAATATAGTAATATTTTAAGAGGGACAACATTTATACTAAAGACTAATTTATTATTAATTAAATAATTTTCTTTGTCTTCGCATAAAATTTCCATTATCTATATACAGTCAACACTCCTATAGCGTTCACTTCTATAGCGTTTGTGGCGGTTTTTTGTATAGCGTTCATTTTAATGTGCATCTCCGTGCACTACATATTTTTTTTTTGTGAATCATCGTCTAAAAACGTACCAGGGATATTCATCACAATACAGTTAGAAAATATTTTTTCTACTTGTATAGTTGTGAAACAAATTATGATCAAGTAAATCGTTAAGTATAATTTTTAAGGCTTTAGGTATTAATGTGTTAAATGGGTTTTCAATCATTCTAATTTTTTATAATTTTTTTTTTAGATTGAGCAACTGGTATTAAAAAAGTCTCGATGGAACGTGATATTAGATGACTCTGGTAATTAAATACATAATTATCCAATTTAAAATGTTCACTATTTTTTACTTATTTCAATTATTGTTTGTTTTTAATATATCTTTATTTTAAAACATATTTCCGAAATGGTTTCTTAATTTATTATTTACCTTTTTATTATTTATTCATCATATGCTAAAGCATTTTAAAATAATTAAATAAAAAACACTGTCCCCTTGAACTCCCCTGGCACATCTGTTGCGAATTAAAAAACTATAAGAAATATGCTAGGTCAATACCCCCTCGCGCCTATAGGCTCGAACTATTGTTATCCAAGTAAACAAGTGCTAGGTCATTGAAAATATAAAAATATGTATATAACAAATAAAAACCTATCCCTAAATTTTGTATGGGTGCCTAACTTTCTATAGCGTTTTTTTCCATAGCATGGTTTTCTATAGAAGGGTTGACTGTATATATGTTTGTGTGTGGTTGCTTGATACTTGTCACTTGTGACTCGTTAAAAGCAGATAACGCCTTAGAGAAGAGGAAAACAAAACCCATTTTCCTGGACATAGTCGGGAGGGTAAAATCCGATACCAACAGGGTAGAAGATGTACTACGTCTAATGCCAGCAATGACCAAAAGGGGAAACCCCTTTTAAAAAAACCGCATACCAAGACGGCTTGGATCCTCACGATATGGACACGAAAGGAGGGTGAGGTTCCTTTGGCCTCGACTACCATTTGAGAGTCTGCTAAGGCCCATGCCCTCAGCGAGTGAAACCCCTTTGGCTGGAAAATGATGATGATGATAAAATAGTTTTCTTTTTCTTTTCATAAAATTTTCATTTCATTGTGAAAATCCATTCGCCGATTTTCTTTTAAAAAAAAAGCTTTTCTTCGTCCTAGGTGTATGTTGCTCCCTGACAATGCAAACTAAACAGATTCGATACGTTCGCCTTTTAATCTTTTATGTAAAAATTTACTCGGAATGTTTTTCACCGGGGATGAAAAAAATTTACTTAATCTCCATTTCCATATAAAACACTTGAGCCCAGTTTTCCGAGCCCATTTTCGGATTAGCCCACTCCCGAACTTAATGCCTGGTTCAGGGCGCGCCTAAGCAGACACGCGATGAACTAATAATCCTGGAATTTTAACATCTCCAGAGTACGAGGACCTATCTCGTTACAGAGAAATGGAAATGTGTTAATCGCATCGCGCTCGACAATAAATTAAATTGCCATCTGGACGACTTCAACGCCGAATTTAGCGTTGGAATACACAAGAACAACAGCACGGCTGCAAGATGGAGTTACAAAATAATTAAATAATTAATTGCACGGCCCTGGAGGATGATATGTTAACAAAAGACAGAGACGTTTTCGGCCGTAGATAAAACCCAATGACGGCACAATAGGTCGCGTACATGTCGAGTGCAGGACGCGTGCTCGTCCTAAAGCTCGCGGTCGTGCTCGACGCTGCCTCCTTTGCAGTGCACATTTTAATTATACAGGGGGGGACAGAAGCTGTGGCCCGCATGCGAATACAAAGAGACCGTAATTGCTGTTGATTGTACAGTACGGCACAGCGACCTACATGTAATGAGCACGTGTTCAAAGGAAAATTCTAAATTATTATCAAGATGGCATGCAAAAATAAACTTACGCGACACGACCAAACGGAATTTAGTTTCGTATGAAATAAACCACAACATAAAATGTTGTATAAATTAAATTAAAGGTGTTGTAAATTTAATTGTATTTGGTGGCTTCCACTCCACTGTTTTGGGTAGCCAGGACCTTTGTACAGTTAGAATATATAAGGTTCTAGATATAAGGATCGCTCGAAATTGACAACTCCAAACAATCGAGTATTCCTGGACCCTTAGAGCGAATAAAAAAGGACTAGTGGTATAAACCAAAAAAACCGTAAATAAGGCTTCTCCATAGTATTGGTAAACCTTTTTTTGACGAAAGATGTTCTGCAGACCGATTAAAAAAAGACACCCAACCTTTTTCCTAAATCATCATGGCAGTCGAGGCCAAAGAAACCCGAGACTTACTCGTGACGTGAGGGCTCCCCTTTCGTCTCCATACCGTGGGGACCCAAGCCGTCTTGGTATGCGGTTTTTTGTAAAGAGTTTCACTCTTTTGGCCATTATTGGCATTGGACGTACATCTTTTACATTGTTGGTATCGGATCTTACTCTTTGGACTGTGGTATTCGTTTATTCTCTTCTCTAAGGCGTTATCTGCTTATGAATGACAAGTAGCAAGTGACCACACACACATAACTATATAGATATAAACAGGCATACATATGCACATCTGCCCAAAACGAGTCTCAAGTAGCAGGTCGCAAGTGAGTATTAGCCCTGTTCAGCAATAACAATCCTTTCTTGGACCCAATTAAATTAATAATTCTCTTCATAGACCCCCTCACATTTTTTCTCCAATCTTCAACAGTGATTTACATAGTGACCCCAAGTGCGTTGGAAAACGTACTAAAGTTTTCGTTGAAAATTCGTCAGTTTTTGATTAAATTTGATCTAAATTAGAGAATTAAATGTTTCAATGAAACGTTGCCTTTAACAGCCGCTAACAATTTCAGTTCGACTAGAAGTACATAATTATAAAGGTCGCCATTACTTTTGCATAGTTGAGCTAAAGGGTGAAAAGCTTAGCTTTTATCATATTTATTGCTTAAATACAACTGATTCGTATGATGATTTCTTGCATTTTATGGCAATTAGCTAATTGTCAGAATATATGAAACTCTTTTTTTAGAGATTTAAATAAGAAGATCATTAGATGTTATCATATAAAAAAAATATCATCGACTCTTAATAGACCCCTGGTACCCCCTCTATACACTTTTCAAACTCTTATAGACCCCCTTGGGAGAGTACCGTAAAAACTTAAAGAAATAAGTGTAACAATATGGGGTGCAATGGTATGAAGGAAATTCAATATTATTATTCTGTGATGAAATTTAAATTCCGAAAATATTATAGCTGTTGTTTGATGACACCATTCAAAAAAATCTATATACGTTTATGGAAGATGGAGATCCTCCAGAGTCCACGTCACATATAACAACCACTTGGAAATACGATTAAAGGCTCCACCAGTTGACTTTGGCTTGGATAATATCCAGATAAACCCAATGGAAAACGTTTAGCATGTGTTATAAATAAATATGCATAAAAGTCCCTGAAAACCTAGCAGTAAAAATAAGTTAATGAGGTTTTTAACTGAAAAATGGACTAAAATCCCACAATAGACCATAAATCACTGGATTGATGATCTATGATTAAACCTATTTTATTTTACGATTTATATTTTCATGTCTGTATCCATTAATGAATTTAATAAATCCTTAACTTTTTGGATTTAATTAAAGATTTAATTAATTAGAGTCAATGTGACAATTAATCATAAAAATCCTTGTCTGCCATATATAATATATTTGTACTGCATTTTAATTTAGGGAAAAATGGGAAATGTTATATTCTTTTTTTTTGATAAACTATGGTTAATTTTATTTTAATGAAAACTTGATCAAACTAAACGGAGGGTGAAATTTGTTTTGCAGAAATTTCCCGAAATAAAACAACGTTTAAGCGTGATCGAAGACTGTTTACGCCGTCAAACTTTCGATCGAGCAACTTGCGTCTGAACTTTTTGAATAATTAAAATACACTCGAACGGCGAATTACTTTAAAGCGTTTAAATTAAATTTTTCGCAAATGTATTCGCAAAAATAAAAATAAAATATCGCGGCGTTGTAAGTACGAGCGTGATGATTGCGCCATTAGGCAATTTTTTTCCGCCGACGTTAGAAAATTTTTCATCAAATTGGATGAACGTGGCGAAAATCAGTTTTAAAGTCGGGCTCACAATGAATTTCATTAAAATTCACCGGGCAAGCTTTTTATTCTGGAATATTAAAAAAAATGTATGTCGGAAAAAAGGGCATTGTCTGGTCTTTCAGGCTGGCCAGGCGGAAAAACAACGTGCTCTAATTACTGCGAACCGCAACAGTGGCCTGTTGCTAACCTATTAGGTGCTGATTTGTCGAGTAATAGACTTGGGAATATTGCTAAACTCTGTTGCCGAAAACGTCAGCAATCCCAATAAATTTAAATACAACAAAATTAAGCTTTATTGTAATTATTAAATACTGCTAGAGCACTTAATGAAAGCTTTTCCATTCAAAAAATTATGTGAGGATCAGAAAAGGTGCTAGTCCTAGGAGCAAGATCTGTGAAGTAGAGTGGATGTGGCAAAACATACCAGTTGAACTCTAGAATTGTTTCTTTAGTCACTTTTGCCGTGTGTGGTCTGGCGTTATTATGTAACAGGATAACGCCTTTCCGATTGACGAGTGCAGGACGCTTTTCCAGTAGATTTTCAGACATTAGAATTAAAGATTATTAATTTCACAGAAGCCATTATAAAAATAAATTCCTTGTCAATATTTTCAAGATGATTTTTTAAAGCTGATCGGGGATAGCTAAGCTTATATAATAATTCTTTATTATTTTTAGGAGAATTCAATTTAGGGGTTATCCTGAATTAAATCAACAGCAATTATACATTTTTTTCTGCTTTATCTAATTAAATATTTTAAATAAAATAACTAAGTGACCATTGATACCGAATTAACGCTGATTGAGTTTCGGGTGGATAGAACAACGAACTATACTTAGAGGAATTTATTGTAAACAGCACTGACTAAAAGGGACTTTGAAGCTTTGTCTATAATAAAGGATGGATGGCATAACATCTCTAATGATGCAAGGGAAATTAGTCTCTTACAAAAATATCCCTCCCCAGTGTCAAACCATAACACTGGTTAATTTTAATATTATTTTAGTTGTATTGACCCCCTGGCCAATGTAATAAAGAATTCCTTGAATGCATAGTTTTCATCGGACACCTATGAATGCTAACTTAGCTCAGTCGCAGCTAACTTATATAATTGTAGGCGTACCCATGAGTAATGTCGTTTTTTCGATGCGCCATCTTTAAAATAGTCTCCTTCGGTCTATTAGGCAGTAAGGACGTGTTATAAGTTTCTCTTGTGTAGCGGCTACCTGCTCGTGGCCTTTAGAAAAAAAACGGTTTCTATATCCCTCTGACGACAATAGAGATCAAAATTTCAACTCCTTGAGATGAATACAGCCCTTTCAGACTATTTTCAGTCAAGAGCCGCAGAGTTTTACAAGAAGGGCATGGATGCTTTGAAAGAAAGGGGGCAGAAGGTTATAGATAATATGGGGAATTATTTTGTATAAGAAAAGTTAAATAAGGAAAGTAAGAAAAAAATTACCTTAGTTATGGGTACCTCTAATATTATCGAAATAATATGCATGTTACTTACAAACAATAAAACTGGTTAATTTATAATGATGCAGCAGTTCTTCAATGGCCAGCCATTGAAGAACTGCTGATACTTTAGAAGGAGAAACACACAATCAAAATAGATACACTATTTAAACTCGGAGGAGGAAGAAATTGAGCAATCCCCAATTTCAAGTAGGAAAAAGAGACAGTAAAGAGAAAATTAACTAATCAGCAAACAAGACACCTTTTGTGTCCATCTATCAGCTATGTCTGGCACTGGACATATATCTTCTACCACTGTTTTTGGTTTTACCCTTCCGACTTTGTCCAGGCAAGTATGAGAGGGTTTTCCTTGGTATTTGTTTTTATCTTCTCTAGACGTTGTCTACTTACAACAAGACACAATTGATTATTAGCCTAGTCGCATCATAGCATTCTTTTTATCATGGGAAGACCACCTCATGAGGGTCCTCTAGAAAGAAGATATGGGAGTAAAATTATAAAGACTAGACAGAGGTTCCCAATCTTTTTTGGTCTACGGCTCCCTTAAATACATTAGATTTTTCCGGGGCTCCCTTAATCAGATTTTTTTCAAAATTTTTGACCTTCTTGAGAAAAGCGAGTGCAAAAAGAAGGCGCAAAAATTTCGAGAATTGGGAATTCCAGCAAATTTGCCGAATTGTTTAATTGAATATTTCGCGGCGCCATTACGACGACACCGCGGCTCCCTGGGGAGTCCTTTGAGAATTCCTGGACTAGAAAATTTATTAATCTATCACTGCTTCATATGCTTTATTATTAAAATGAACTTTAGTATGTAAGAAAAAAATGATAAACGGATAAGGAACTTGGTATTCGACCATAATTCAATATGAATTTAGTCATAATTTTAAATAAAATATCACGAGTATTTGTTTGCGGTTACAAGGCGTATTCCAGGTTCAATATACCCACACCCACAAACCAACAAAATGTGGGTTAATGAGCATTCTGCTCATTATTATCGGCATAGGCCGCAGATACTATCGATATAATTTACGTATTCCAATTTCCCGTAGTAAAGTATTAATTTAGCTCGCGGAACAAATGAGATTTGATTCGAAACTTGATAACCGATGCGATACTAATGATCATCGCCATATTGCCACATGCCAATCAGTAGCGAATCGAAGATATCGAGTTTAATCGAGTCGATAATGATATATAAAAATAAATAATAATATAAAACTTAAATTATATACGTGGGGTAGTGCACCAAATTAAATTGTATCCCGTTACAGTGTGTTGGATACATTTCAGTTTATTGAATCAGCCATTGTCCCGTTTTTCCATTTGCTCCATACGACCCCAAACCCTCCCCCATTGTTCCATGGCTGTACAATGAATAGTTGCACACGGCTTCCGAGTATTGTCACCGATGAAATAATTAGCAATTTAATAGCTCCATTAGCAATGTGCACAATTGCACCTGGATATGCTTTATTAAAATCGGGAATGTCCGGGAATTTAATTTAAAAACAAATGAATAAACCATTCGTGATTAACTTGATAAAAAAAATTCGGTTAAAATAGAAAAAAATATATAATCAGTGGTAAATCAATCGAATATTCTGGCTACGTCGGGTTCGACGTCATGGGGATTTAAGGATATCCCATTTGAGCCCCAAAAATAAAAGGGATAAAAACGGGGATATTAACCCTAGTCTGACGGACGTAATCATAGATGATTGACACATTCGTGCCAAATTTAATCATCACCACAGATGATTATTTGTCATCGTATTCAAACCAATATTATTTGTCTGAATCTCTATTAAAATTAATCTATCAAATTCAACGTCTAGACATCGTCAAATTTTTTTTTTTTTTCTGCATCTGAAACAGTATATTGCCCGAGACACCTCGCGGGAATTATTTTTTCATCGTTTCAGACGTCGTATTTCATGCGGTGCGATTAGT
The DNA here is from genome assembly GCA_022495035.1 of Philopotamus ludificatus. NCBI lineage: Eukaryota > Metazoa > Arthropoda > Insecta > Trichoptera > Philopotamidae > Philopotamus > Philopotamus ludificatus. The sequence continues at coordinate 16,181 of JAGXCT010034501.1, forward strand.
TTTTAAAATAGACAATGGCAGGAAAATTAGCGCGCGTGAAAAATTGCACGAGACGCCGGCTTTCGCGGAAAATTTCATATGCAAAGTGAGCGAGGTGTGTCTGAAAAACATCACGGCGCGAGACACCGCCGCTAAACTTGTTTCAGAGAGTGGATGAAAAAAAAAATAGAGCTCGGATAGTGGAGGCCGTAAATTTATAACGACATAAACTTTCGTATACGACACGTGCACGGAATTATTCTCACGTGGCTACGGGATTATACAGCGTGCGGTAAAAATAAAAATAAAGCATATCGGGTCTGAAAAATAAGCTCCCGTCTCAATCAATAAAGATATAAGATGAAGTTCAAATACCGTAAATATTTTAAAATATTTTTAGAGTGATTTCTGAAAGTCACTTGTGACAATAGACATTCGGTCTGCATTATTTCGTTGAGTTTTCCCAAATTTTCCAAGAAGCGATAAACTGTAGATTGTGACGTATTGAGTCTTTCAAAGACACATGACGAATATGCACTTATGATTCTCCACTTTAAAGGTTCGGAATAATACCACTGTAACGTCGACCACACTACACAATCATCGAATGACTGACAAGCCACTTATATATCCATTGAAAACAAAAATCCTCTTATCGGGTGACTCACTGAGAGTAAATCCAAACAATATCAAACGAAGTTATTTATGACTCAACCCAATAAGTTAAGTGTACCGAAAAGAAATCCATTTTTTGTGTCTTATTTAAGAGCTTTGAGCTACGGGCTTGGTTATTTTATTATTAATAATAAAATAAAATATATGACACAAAAAAGCCAAGGAATGGTACTAAAGAAAAAACTTACAAAAATTGTTTACTCCACCGTGTTTAGGACAGATTAATCTCAAATAAGACATAACAAAATGGATTTCTTTTCGGTATATCTAATATTACTCATTTATATTATTATTATATGAGTAAATAATTTATGTAAAAAAACAATCTGTAATTTTAGTTAAAAAAACCTGATTATTGATTAAAAATTGTTGTTTATTTCCAAGGATAACGTCCTGGAACGTTGATTCATTATCTATTTTGTTGTATTAAATCTATTTCTCAAAAAAATGTGTGCAAAAGCTATAAAAAATAATATACAGTTAAACCTGTTCAATCCATAAACCCCCAAGGGATATATCTGGACCCCATTGGGAAACCCTACTCTAGTTCCAGTTGCTTATTTTTTCCTGGATTTCTCTCAACCTCAAGAATTATATTATTAGGATCACAAGTTCTACAAATTCTACTTTTTTCAGTTTCCAAAACAGCTCATGAAGTGTGGAAATTCTGTCACAGAACCTCACAGTTAGAGAAATACGGTATTTCATGATAAATACATTCCAACGAGTTTTTGTGCTATGGACTACAAAAAATAATAATTTAAACACATTTAAGGGACCGCATAAAAAAATACATAATAAAATAATAAATTTACCTTCGGTTTTTGCTTTGAAATCTATTTTTTTTCTAAATAATCTAGGGTTTTTAATCGGTTTCTCAATATATTAGAATTTTTAAAATAAAAAAGATAAATGATTCAGAGAAATTGATAAATTGTATCAATGATGTTGTATCAAAAGTATTAAAATATTTATGACGTACCTTGGCATATTTACCAATGATTTGGAATTGAAAATCATCATAAACCTCCTCCCCCTTTCACAAGTGACTCTACTGTCTTTACGAGCTACTATTAAAAATAATAAAAAAAATTTACCCATTTCTCAAAAAGGTAAACCATCACTGGTATAGTTCTATACAAATGTAGTGTAATTGACTGACGTAATAACTTATGCAATACACTTGGATGTATGAAAACTAACTACAAAAATATCTTCAAACTGCTTTATGTATCGCATAGAAAAAATCGTACAAAAAAAAATGCACGAAAATAAGTGCGCACAAAAACAGGTCTGACTGTATATAACATTTTATGTTGCCATTTATAATATTCTAAGATAAATTTAAATCATATTCGAATATAATAAAAAAAAGTAGCAACTGAAAATTATAAAAATATGTTACAGTCAGCCCTCCTAAAACGAAAAACACCACGTTATAGAAACGCGCGTTATAGAAGCCAAGGCACTCATCCAAAATTTGTATTCAATTGTATTTTATAACTTAATGAAATTAATACATTGATACTTTAAATGACCTTAGCGAGTTACGCTCTACAAGGAAACGGGATGGGATGGTTGAACTCGTTATATAAAACCGCGTTAAAGCAGGGAGCGCTATAGGAAGGTGTACTATATCTATATTACTAAGTCATACTTACATAAAAATATTTTACGTATATAATATATGTAATTATTCACCTGTTATCTGAAACAAAAAAAATAAAAAATATTAATATTTATTTCATCAATAAATAAAGTGATTTGATCTAAATAGAATCTGCAAGAGGACAAAGATTCCATATAAAATACACATAAAATTGAAATATAGGGATCAGAGAAAGATCAGCAATACAGATAAACTGTTATCGGAAACTATAATATGAATCTATTGAACTTTCCGTAGATTCATAAAATCGAATTACACGCCTTTGCTCGTATTCAAGGATAACAGCTCGTCAATTTCTCGTCAGACCTCAGACGCCATCGATCAAAACCGAGACGCATTGATTGGCCAATTAAAAACTAGATGGTCCAATTGACAGACAGAGCCGGGCCTCAGACAAAGAAAGGCGAATTAGCCCATCTGGGGAATTATCTGCGCCGAGTAATCTCTATTCAACCCTCGTCTGTTCCCCAACACCATTGCGTTTAATCCTTCAAACCGTTTTGCAGGACTAATTTAGATTAACAAAGGGCCGGCCCCATTATGGGCTACAAGTCCAACTTGCTTGTACGGGAATCTGGCGCCATTTGTAAGGACCAGATATTGGAAATCGGAGATTACAATGCGTGCTAAAGTAATGTTCTATCCTCGAGCGAACTCGATACCAGTCCATGTGAAGGTGGATAGTTTTCGGCAAACAAGGATATCGATACAAGGATATCGTTATAATGAGGATTATCCATTTTTATATTAAACTTGATATATATATAAGCCATTTCACAATCGAATCGGATATCTTTACATATATAATATGGACATTTAACATTAAATATATAGAAACTCATAATAAAGCTCGTATTGAACATGAACTTTTATTTAATAGGATTAGAGGTCCGTATATATATTATTGGTTATTTTTTTCTGAGACCCAATTTATCTTGAACTAATATCTAAACGTTAATAATATCTTAAGCATTTGAATTAAATTGACTTTAGGACTATTTTCATTATTTAACAAAAAAAATACAGAAGGATTCGACTTCACGTTGAATATTCCCGAATCCATCGTTCCTGGATATACCGTTTTTACTCTGTAGTCTTAAAACTATCATTCATCGAATTAATATTTTTTCTGAAATTCTGTAACTTTCTAACTACAAGGGATTATGAGGGAATTTTTTCTCCACATTGTCAACCGATTCCAGAAGAAATGTCATGACTGATCAATAATTATTTAGAGTTATCGGGGATTAACCCTTACTAGGTATTTACGTTAAAAAAATCTCAGCTTTTCTTCTAAAACGTAATCCTACTCATATCCAAGTTATTTTTTTAAAATTTTCCAAATTTAACTAGCTCGTGCATATTCCAAAAACAAGTCCTTTAAGAGCCTCTTGTAGAGCCCTGGCTTTATCCACTGAACTTCTCAATTTTATCCGGTCTCTTGCCATGTCGCTCCATCTTCAGGTAAGTTTCAATGATGCAGTGTTCATCTGTAAACAGTCCAACCACCTCAGCCTTGGTCTTTCTTTCCTCCGAGGACAGGAGGCTTGTTAACCATAAGCCATTTCGGCGGATGACTGTCCCGCATCCTTTACACGTGACCAGCCCACTGGACTCTGGCCACTCTGACGAGATCTGTAACCGGTGTATCCTTGTATAGTCTATACAGCTCCTTGTTGCTTCAGAAACGCCATTCCCCATCGTCGAATATGGTTCCAAATATTCGTCCCAGAATTCTACTCTCCAGATTATCCAGTTGTTGCTTATCTTGTTTTGTCAAAGCCTAACATTTAGAACCGTATGTTAGGATGGGTCTGATGAGGGTCATGTAGAGCTTGACTTGAAATCCAAAGTAGCATAGATATGTCTTCTGTAGGCTCATATTCCATGGACTTACCCTACCTAGGATGGATTGATATATAATCACAGGAGATCAAATGTGATGGTTGCTCCAATGGTCGCTCTTCAAGGTGGGCTATCTCCTTAGTCATGTCGTAGGATGGGCCCTACAGGAAAGCTTCACTCTTATGTACTCTGACTCGAAGGTTCAAGGATTCGTTCTTAGAATATGGGCATGTATTTAGTCTTGGTCTCAATGATCCTCAGTCTCATGCCCATTGCTGCTCTCATTATTCACAAGCATGCATTCTCGAGAGCCGCCCAAGATCTGATCACAGCGTTACAGGGGTAATGGCAAAGAAACAATGCCAAAGTGCCGATGGGGTATATTTGGGACTCCTAGTTTTAGATTTTTCTCGAATAATTGTTTTTATATGAATCCTACATATTACAAACTATTTTTATTTGTTAAAAAATGTTTAAAAAATAAATATTATAAATAATCATTGACCTTATTGTCCATGGCGAAAAAAAAACCAACAATATTCGCTTCTGTAGCCACGGGCGCGATGATTTTTCTCGCATCCGCAACGAAGTGCGAAATGCGAGTGAAACGTATAATAATGACACGTGCCACGAGAATTAACAATTAGTCTATCGGTGGCGTGTCCTCAGTGTGCGGTGGGACATCGTCAGGTGCGCGTGTCATTTACGCATTATATTTATGAGTTAAAAAAACCAAAATATCGAAAAATTATGAAGAGTATCATGAATAACGTTTTTTATAATAATGCATTTTTTTAATAAATAAAGTCAAGATATTTATGAAGAATTTAGCATGGACATATCAGGACAATTCATCAAGAACACATCATACAGGAAACCCTTCTATAACACAGTATCCAACAACATGGTTCCGCTGTAACACACAAAAATAGAATCATTTTTTTTATCAAGATATTGATTAATAATTTATCAATATCTTGACTTGAAATGATTGGATTTTATAATTTATATTCGAAAATAGACCCCCTTCGGACTATGCGGTTCTAGATATTTTTCCATGCCGCAGTTTCTTATTGTCTACCTAATAATAGGTTATTCTTGCCCAATCACTATAGGCCGATAGCTTATTTATAAGCTTTTCTGAGCGGGATTTTTATCTGCCGCACATTTGTTTGTTTAAATACATACGTTTACGAAATTAATGGATGTTCAAAATGCATTTATTTTTTACAGTGTATAACAATTTACCGTTTTCGATGTAGGAATCCCCACAAAACAGTGAAGTAACACATTAGAGACGATTAATTGGATTTAATACGATCGGTTCGCACCGTTCCGGAAATAAAAAGGAATTACCACGCCCCGAATGTATATCGAATTTCCTTCTTTTACAGGATACTAAAATACGTTTCCAAAAATATCTCCGGAAAGAAATTTCGTCAAGTTTTAAATAAACATCCCGCCTGTCGTACGAAAGCACATCGATCCATCAATTTGCATAAAGAGAGTTGCTATGAATGAAATGTAAAGATAAAAAAAAAATGGTGACGTTTGCCGCGCAATCAAACCTCGATTGAGTCATCAGATGACGTCACCGATGATGATATCGGTCACGTGTGTACCGACGGGGGCCACTTGGCGCCGCGATACGAATCGAAAGACGCTCCGCCGTTAACCAGATAAGAAAATCAATTTTCCGTCTAGAATCGGAAATTTTCCGGTTGACGAAGTGGCGCCCCAGCGCTCGCCAACCGTTGGCACGGCGCTCTGCATACATTACGCCGAGTGCTTTCGAATGTATCTCGACTTGATAATCAAATTGAGTCGAGGTAAACGGAAGCGTGTACCCTCGATATACCTAGAAGTATCGTATAATACTGAGCGAGACGTGTTTGAGTTGTGATTTTGCATGAATTAAAATGGACTCGAATAACGCGGGACATATTTTACGCGGCGTCGATGTCGTAAGCGTCTATTTAACGTACTATTTAATTTATAAAATAAATATATTTTTAAACACATGAGAATACAACGCATACGAATGGATCCGTGGAATTGTGTTTCAGATTGACACATGTCACGGATCCAAACAAAGAAAAGCGTCACTTCCGTAATCGATTTAGAAAAGCCCTGGATGAGTTTAAGAGTCGTCTAAAAGAATTTCAGAATAGAAAGCAGTGCACTTTAATAGTAGCCATTGAATATACAGCAATATTAAGCCTTTAATCTACTCTGTCAATCTGTAATCCCCGGGTCGGCTCTCCCGATTACTTTACTATAATCGGTCTAAAGTAAACATTTTGCCTTGGAATTATATGACGAATTAGTGGATTTACTGTTATTCTAATCTGGAAGCTCCCACATTAAATAATAGCTTCGACTTTAACAACTTTTTTTTCACCTTGATTTAATATTAGGGCGACCTGAAACAAATCGCATATTTTATAAGCCAATGTTTGAAGACAGTTTGTGTCCCAGGCACTGTTGAGAAAACATAAGTTTTTTGCGTAGAACTTTAGTAATAAAATTTGTATTATTGTTAAGGATAAAAGGACACCGTATACCACTTTTTATCGACCAGGGCCTGAGAGCCTACAAATCCACTTAAGCTATTAAATATATTTATTGTGAAGTGCTGATAGCATGTAGATATAAATTCAGGTTTCAAAGTCTCAAATCGTGAAAAATAGATCTAAAAGATGGATGACCTTCTAAATGTGATGATAATTCATTGAAATCCTTGAACAAGTTGGATCCTCGATTAACTCCCCATAAACCTTGTTTAATACTCCAAAAAGATCTTTTGGGCATTTAGTGGGATGTAAGAGGAATAATTTATTACGAATTATGAAAATCCATTAAAAGAATTACTGCAGATGTTTACTGTCAACAATTGAGAAGATTAAATGGGAAAATAAAAATAAATAATCATATTTGTTTAAATTAAGAATGGAAATAATTCTTTTCCTTGATAATGAACGCCTTAAAAAGCAAGAAAGATCCAAGAAAAAATTGTTTGGGCTTCAAGTTAAACTGGAAGGTTCTTCGACACCCTTAATATTACCCAGACCTTATTCCTTCTATATTTCTTCAGATACATGAAGCACACTTTAAGAGAAAATTATTTTTAAAACAAAATCCACTTGAACGGAAAGTTTTTCTTTAAAAAAGAATTTTAAAACTCCAAGAAAGATAGAAAACTCTCTTAATCACTGCTTTTTTTTACAAAATCCTTTGTCAACCAAACAGTATTAATCTTTATTTCTTTCGGCAATATATTATATATTTAGAAAATACGTAATTTAACCTTGAAAATATTAGCATTTTGTAGAAATCATCGATTTAAATTAAGCGTTATAGGAGGGCTGTCTTCTATATCCATAACATAAATGCGTCATGTCTTTAGGGTCTTCTCAATATATATTTTTTTTGTAGCTTCTATACATATTACTAAAACAAAACAAAGAAAGAACAACATTTAGCTAACATGAACCGATCTGTCACGACGGCTCGAAACTAATGCCGCTAGCCGAAGGGGTCTCTTTTGTATGAAAATCAAGAATTAATAAATTCTTTGACAATTCCTTGACATTTAAAAAAAATGGATTATTCTATGAATAAAAATAGTTATTCATGATATATATTACAGTTTTTTTACGTCAAATACACCCTTTTGCGAATCAAATACAACTTTTTACAAATCAAATACAACTTTTTGCAAACAAATGCACCCTTTTGCAAATCAAATAACGTAAAAAACGGGTTCCACTGTATTTAGTATCCCAAATTTAAGTTTTTCCTCTAATTATATTTTTTTTATCAGTTTCGTTAAAACAGTAAAACCGTAAACCGTTTTTGACGTAAAAATATCGATCTAATTTTGATTTTTTCTACTAATTAATGCCCGCTATCGGATCGGTTTCTACTCTGGCATAGCACAATATTTTTTCTCGCTCCCACTTACACATGCGCGATGTTTTTTCTCGCTAATATCCGGTACGGAGCGATAAAAAATATCGTCCCCGTGCCATTGGACAAACAATTTTGTTGTTTTAATTTTTTTTTCGCAATCGCGGACATATAGGATCAAATAAAAACTTGGAAATCGCAAATAGACCCCATCGGCACGGCTAGGTTAAGGAGATAAATACGGAATTGCATATTTCATGGTGGACAAAATTAATTTTGATAACATCAGAGATAAACCCCGACTACCAACTCTTCCACTGGTCAATCCAGTGAAGAATTTCACACATGTAAATTAATTCAGCACAGTTTCAGCAAAATTTTCAGACAGATACTCACCGACGAATGCTCATCCGCGTTTTCTCAGACGCCGAGATTAAATCCAGGCCACACAAAACGCGGCGCGCATTAATTAATCCATTGTGTCCCGGCTATACAATTAATTAGCGAGCGGGCCACAGCTTGACAGCCGCTGGTGGCTCGCAGCACTCGGAACGGAATCTATAGCGAGCGTGCGAGCTGATAATCAATACGAAGCCTGACTTTCCTGGTTACACTGGTAAGGTTTCGCGTGTCTGCACAAACACAGCCTCGGCGGCCAGGGGCACTCAAACTTTTGCGGGGAGGGGCCGCGCCTGCATGATAATGAAGACGTGTCTAAAGATGGGGCAAACTATTGACACACACGGGAAATGGATTCGAGCGTATCCGACGTTATCTCGCCGAGGCTCTGATACACCCCCCTGAATGAAGGCAATGAGTTGGGTTGTTTAAATTTATGTCACGGTAAATGTCAGGAATTTTAAATATTTATACAGTAAATAAAATATGTGGATGCATCCCAGAATGTGACGGATTGTTCTAGTTTTTAAATAAAACTTGTTATACGGAGCGGAATAAATGGTAGTCGGAACGGGCAAGTCGACATATGATTAAGAAATGCAGAGCATGCCTCAAGATCCAGAAGTTCTTGACATGTGCAGCTACGTGCTGGATTGCTTTCTTTGTTTTCTACAATCTTGCGAAGCCTCACACATTGTTTCCGAGCTTTCTCAATATGCTTTTAATAAATCTTCACACCATATATCAATGTTGTTCTCTCACATATCAGCATTTTAATAATTAGAATAAAAATTATATTAATAAATAACGAAGCATCTGTTAATTTTTTCTTAAAATAAGTACAAAAATGAATATAATACAATCAAACCTATAACGAAGAAATCGGGACAACGTTATAGATTATATTTTACTGATTTTACTGACTGTCTATATTTTTATAGAAAACCGCAGAATAGCAGGGAGCGTTATATGAGGGTTTACTGTATAGCAGGGGTGTGCAACCAGCGGCCCTTCATAGATTTTACATTTTTACATGATTAGAAATCTGGTGCGAGTTGTTGTGTCGTCTATATCTGCAAATATATACCAAATAATGGCAAAGGAGCAATACCAAATTTGTCATTAACCTAGTCGTGCCGATGGGGTATATTTAGGACTCGTAGTTTTTGATTTTTCTCGATTACAAACTATTTGTATCTATCTAAAAAGTCGAAAAAATATGTATTATGAATAATCATTTACTTTATTGTCCGCAATAAAGTAAATAATAATAATAATGACTTTTTTCGCTAGCATCTGGTACGATGTGCCGAGTACGAGCTCTGTCTGCGTCAAGACAACGCCAATTAGATAAAATCATTTTGATTAGTTTAAAATCTAAAATATCTAATAAATTACAAAGCATGTAATTTTTTTCTTCAAAATCTCATCAATATCTTGAAATACTTGAAATACTTAAGATAACTGATGAACCCCTTTCGAAAGACGCGGTTTTATTCAGCTGCCGTAACTGCCGTAAATTTTCCAATCAACATAGGATTATTAATTATAAAAATTATAACATTTAAATCTTGTTCAAATTAAATACAGTCAACCCCTCTATAACGTTCGGATAGGGACCACGCTATAGAAAAAAAAACGCTGTAGAAAGTTAGGCACCCATACAAAATTTGGGGTT
>JAGXCT010034502.1:0-13783 GCA_022495035.1 Philopotamus ludificatus
CCCGAATCCAGTTCGGGCAAATCACTGTGTCAGCAAAATACCTACCCGAGTTGTAATCGGGCAAATCACACATCCATCTTCCGGTCAGTCTTAATGTGGCAGTGTTCCGTTGTACACTGTCCTTCTTGTCCTTTTATTTAAGGATAAGAAGCCTTTTTGGGTGGTAGTGCTGTCTCGCACTCTTGACACCTGACCGGCCCACCAGAGTCTGGCCAGTCTGTCAAAGCTGATATCCTACACATTCGGTACAGCTTAAAAATAAAATAGGAAGCTCAAGGAGGCGTATCTTAGAGTACTAGCCAAAACAAAGAAATTCAGCAATCCACAAAAGAAAAACGGCATAGCCGTCGATACTTAGAACATCCTACCAGAATTCCTACTGGGTCCAATTGCGAGGCATTGGCTAGCCAAACCTTTATCAATGTCATCCAAAGAGAAATTAAAGCCAGACTAAACAATTCTTTAAAATACGTGATGATTCTCTATCTATGAATGATAGATCAGGGTTCTATTGTATCTCAAATTTTCAAAGAAATTCTTTTGGGTAGTTTTGTTTTTTATTATTAATTAAGTTCTGCATTGACCCAAGATTTAGTCATAGTATTTATATTTTTTTATAGTAGAGAACAAGACTTTAACAATGTAATTTTTTAGTTAAACTATCCGAAATCTGAAAGAACTCCACATGCTAGATAATTACTACAGAACGATGAATTATTGGGAGTATCGTATAATATAACAGTTTGAAAAGGTGGTACACCTTCATTACTTTTCTGGTGGATGCTGATTATTCGTCCTTAGTAAACCCTCATTTTTTACACCTTGACATTCCCCCTTTGCAATTTTAAAGAACTAGCAATAATTTAGAAATCTAGTACTTCAAAATTATGCAAAATGCTTCTTTTAGTTGATAAACATGCTTCTTCGTTAAATTATCCCGCAATCTTTTAATAATCCTCCTTTCGGTAATTCTTTTTCTCATGTTATTTTCTTTATTATGTTGTCCGAGGTCGTGATCGTACAGTCGCTACAGCTTCCGCAATCAACATTGACTTATATAATTAATCTTGGAGTACGAGCTTTGATCTCTCTTGTTAAAGTCTAAGAATTAGGTCACCCATATCTTCAGAAAGATTTTCTTCTTTTATTTTTTTATTTGTTCTAAATATAAAACTTTACAGAACGTCCAATATACATAATGTTGTTTACTATGTTAGCATACGAGATGAAATCTAACCAATCCAAGATTGTAAATTATTTATGCAATTTTCCGTAAACCGTTCCCCAATCGGCTGCCGGAAAATTGCATTCCCGCCGACAGACGCCCGTCGTCGCGGTGCATTATTAATTAGAGCAAACGGTGACTCGTGTCATTCGGCGGCTCGGGCAAACAGCTCCCGCAACTTTCGTAGCGAACACGAATAAAATTAAATTCGGTATCACTACTCCCGTTGGTCGCAAAGTTTGGTCCGACCGCCGACATGTTTCATTGCCGGCGCGAAATTGGAACCGGGCTTGTTGTTTTATTAATAATTGGAAACCGGCACTTGCGCCCTGTGTGATAAAAGCAAATTGAAAAGTTGTATGTTGCCCGTAAAGTTTCCGGCCCTGTTTACTGTTGCAGGCGCAGGGGAGGGCGGCGAGCGAGGGGGGGTGAGAGCATTCGTACAATACGATGGGATCCATCAATTATTCGCGAAAAACTCCCATCGCCCATCAGTTCATGTCCCACTAATTATTCATCGGATAGTCAAGTAATTACACCGCATCAAACTAGGAATAATAAACACTCTATTGTTATTTATATTAGGGGTACCCATAAGTAATATCGTTTTTTACAATGAAATTCAAAACAATTTTTCTTATACATTATTTAACTTTTCTTAAACAAAATAATTCCCCATATTATCTATTACCTTCTGCCATCTTTCTTTCAAATCATCCATGCCCTTCTTGTAAAGCCCTGCGGGTTTTGACCAAAAATAGTCTGAAAGGGCTGTATTCACCTCTTCTAATGAATTGAATTTGATCTCTTAGAAAATGTTCCATAGAACAAAATAAGTAAAAATCAGATTGTGCGAGATCCGGCGAGTATGGAGGATGCAACAGGGTGACCCATCCAAGATCCTGTGAATTTTCACGTCAATTACGCAGCAGCTGAGGTCGCGCGTGAATGCGTGCCGGGAACCAAACACCTTAATTTTTAATCGCAGCTTCTTTTGGGATCATACGAGTACTGGACCAGGATGTACCGACCTTTTCCGATAATTTTTCAGTGAGAATGGCATCAGGTAGTCTTAGATGCAGAATTCACGGCTGCCGCTTCATCCCGCCTGGACAGGTTGTCCACAGACTTAATTTTTTTAACCAACGCGTTGGTATTTCCGGCATACATATGTCACCGGAAATCCTCATAAAATATCCTTCGTAGCTCTGTTGCTAAATGATATTGAAAAAGTATACAGCTCCGCAGATGTTGTTCCGACGGACACGTCTATCCCATTGTCATCAGAGGGATAAAGAAACCGTTTTTTTGGTCTAAAGGTAGTCCACGAGTAGGTAGCTGCTACACAAGAGAAACTTATAACAAGTCCTTACTGCCTGACAGACTGAAGGATACTATTTTAAAGATGACTCATCGAAAAAACGACATTACTTATGGGTACCCCTAATATTAATTATTTAAAAAATATACATTTTACATTAGCATCGGTGTTGTCTACACAGAAAAAGTATGAATGAAACGACAATTGAGCGCGGACTAAATCGACCTCGACGATTCCACTCCGACAATTAGGTGACGTAAATTAACACTGAATAAAAAATGTTTCCATATCCGTCACTTTCTGAAACACCAAGAAACTGTTTCATATATGTTGTGTATTGACGTCAAATTAAGTTGAAATAATATCGTAATAAGAAATTAAAGCATGAGAAGAAAATTCTGATTAGAAGAATTATTTCAACTTAAGTAGAAATTGTGTAAAATTGGACCAACATTAAGAATATAGTCTAAAAATGAAACTCAAGCATTTAAAGAAGACATAACTGCTTCATGAAGGTTTAAAAATAACAACTTTAAGCATAATCTATACTTAGGACAAATGGTTATCATTTTTTGTAGCAGAAACAAATTAGTAGCGAATATAGAGCTTGCACTATACTTAATCTTAATCTATAAATATTCTTAATTTTGTCGTAATATTATAATATTAACACATAATCGACCAGACGTAATTGCTATAGCGTATGTATTTAAAAAATAAAAAATGTGCGGTCGATAAAGATGCGTCCAGAAAAGCATATAAATAGGTTACCGGCCTATGGTGATCGGGCCCAGCATAGCCTCTAATTCGGTTTTCGGTCGAAGTGTTACAACACTTGGTGCTGTTTACGAAACGAAAAGGATGGTTCGATGAGGAATTGAGGAACAATTGTACTAGGTGGTTCGTAGAAGAATACAAAACCATAAGAAGACAAGAAAAGAAAACTCATCGAAAAAAAATATGTAAATATTATATAAATATTTTAGAATTACCAATTAATTAACAATTAAGCCAGCTAGTAAATGCCAGAATGTTCTATAAAAAAAACAAGTGACTCTTGAAAGGAATTTAAATCGAGATGCAATGTATTTAAGGACGAAAACGGACAAATGCTTAACGACAAATCGGTAATCTTTTGACAAGATGGTTAAGAAATTTTAATAAATTACTTAATCCCAAAATAGAAGCCGATACGATAATAGCATCAAATTCCCGAAGATATGACACCTACCATCAATCCCTCTAACAGACAAGGATGAAGAAGAAGAAAAACCCACCGACTCAATTCGTACACCGTGGTATGGAGACAGGGTGACGCTCTAGCATATCCCAAAAATTAATCCTTGAAGACCCGAGAGTCGAAGGGTACAGCTTCGAGGCCGTCCAGGAATTCACATATCTTTGCTCACTTATTACAAAAAATAACGAAACCAATTTGGAAGTACGAAGAAGAACTATACTGGAAAATAAGTGCCACCTTGGACTTCAACAGCATCTACAGTCGAGATTCCTCTAAATGAAGTCTTCAATCAAGCTATTAATGACCCTCATCAGTCCCGTCTTAACATATAGATCTGAACGTTATGCTTTGACAAGACAAGATGAGGGACAACTGGATATCCTAGAGAGGAGGATTCTGAGACGGACATTCGGAGCTGTATTCGACTAGGAGACAACAAGGAGTTATACCGACTTTACAAGGATATACAGGTTATAGCTGTCGTCAGGTGGCCAGACTCACGTGTCAAGGATGCTGGACAGTCAGCCACCAACAAGGCTTATGATTAACAAGTCTTCTTGTCCACGAAGGAAAGGAAGACCAAGGCTTATTTGGTGACTGCGATCGAATGACGTGGCGGCAGACCGAATAAAATAGAGAAAGATTTTGGGTGAAACCAGGATCATGATGATGATGATGACTTGCTGCTGTTTTGGTTAACCACTTAAACACCACAACACTTAACCAATTAAACACCAGCGTAATACGATTCAGTACAAATGCGACTCACGAGTGGGTCGTTGGTCGTACGATTGTATCAGATCGTATGAATCAGAAAATGAATGGTTATTTTGAATTTAAAAATAGAGGCTGTTGTCTTTCGTCAGTATATTTTTTTATAGGTTTATTAATTTTCTTTGAAATTTGAGAGCAAGTTTGATATTTGGATCAATATTTGTCAGAATGTTTCCCAATTTCCTGACCAGCAGAAGAGAGTTACGTCTAAATCTTAAATAAATAAAGATGATTTGGTACACATGTTATTTGGACTAATTCATATTCGGTCATTAATTCATCAGGGAACAATTCTTTGATGTCAACAGCACGTTTGGGTATATAAATATCTTTAAATATATTTATAAACAGACGAATTGGAAATTAGACTATATAAGAGTTAATGTTTATGGTAGAGTACATTTTTTTCAGAAAGAAATTAATTCGTTTAAAAATAATATGAAAATTTGTTGTTTTGCCTGCGAATAAAATAGTATGGCTTTTGCACGTAAATCGTGCACACGAATGACATTTTATTGTGATAGATGTATATTTTCATCTCCACAAGGCAAACATTTCTTATATTCTTCCTCTTTTTGTCTGTGCTGCTGTCTTAATGTTCAGCACATAAAAAACGGAATTTGCAACGCGTTTGAAATATCGCAACGGCAACATCTCAAGGACACGCTCTCAATTGTTTATTATTTTTTTTTTGTATAACGCGAAATCGTTTCGAAATTTATTTAATAATAACTGTTTTGGGAGTGGATTCCTGACGTTCTGACACATTTCTGCACACACATTAGTTGGGCCGTGTGTACAAAAATTTGTTTGCCGTCGAATCGGTGACTGAGAGCGAGCAACCCCTTCCGGCCAAGGCGCCATTTCCGTTTGAAACGTTTCATTTCCGGCACCGTGTTCGGCTCCTGCGTCTGTTTACATTCGATTCCGATCTAATTTAATGAAAGGACCTCGGATATAATGGCTTTTGACAAACGAAACGGTTTACGTACGCCGACGTGTAAAGTCTGACACACGTTGGAGTTGTGTAATGCGCAAAATTTATAATACGGACGAAAGTGGTGCGGCGGCCACGCACGATTTATTATAATCATAACATAAGACATAACAACAGGGCGACTCCATTAGGGCGCCTAGCCAAGGGCGTCGCTTTTCATCGGGGGTTAAATTTAGTTCTAAGGAAACCTTTTGTTTTCTTCTTTGGATCTGTGTGAACAATTTTATGCATCACGCTTATATAATTAACCCCAAATATTCGAATAATATTATATTGGACATTAAATAATTTATTTTTATTACAAAAAGTACTGTCATATATATATTTCTTAAATAAACCACACGTATACAATGTGACATTTGGCCGCCATTTTGAATTAAATTGAGAATCCCTTTAATTTCTTCATAAAATCAAAATGGCGTCTATAATTGATATTCGTTTGTTTCAATTCAAATTTACTGTTATTATTTGGCCCTAACACACGAAAATTTAGGGATAAGATTAACGAATTATTTAATAATGTATAGCTTAATTAAAAATGAAATAATTTCAATTCACTGACATCCTACATCTCAGACATCCTGATAGTCCTTACACTACCAAACAATCTTTGGTAGGAATTGTCTTGATAGTTCTTATGTTTTACTCCTTTTAATTCTGTTATGCCTGTTGTTAAAGGTTTTTATGTGAAACCGACATAAAATGTGATTGGCTTTGGCTGCATTGAAACCAAAGCATGAAGATATAGAATCATTCTGTATATAGGCATAACAGAAAGATTTCAGAGCGCCATTCACCCATATAAATATTTTATAAAGATTCTAAAGATGTAAAGAGAATGAGTCTCTAACATATTCCCTCAGTGTCAAACCACGACACTGGTTAATTTTAATAGTATTTCAGTTGGATTGAAATTTATATTATTTGTTTTATAATTACGTATTCAACGAAGGATTAAATGAATTAATTCCATGGCGTTAAACTACCTACATGCATATTTTTATAGAACCTGCGGAGGTAATGGGTCTCTTCCTCTTACATACCCCCTTGTCAGTGTTATAAAGAATTCCCTGAATTCATAATTTTCGTCGTAGGATTAACCTATCCGAGTACTAACTTAGTTCAATCACGAATAACTTACATTATAGTAATAATATGTATGCTACCTACAAGCCATAATATTGTTTTTTTATTTATTTATTTGACTACTTGGACAGATGGCATACCAGAATGGTTCCAAAGGGCCATTCATCGATATAAAGATTCGATATATATTTTAAAGATGAAGAGGAATCAGTCTCTCACACTTTTATTCCTCCCAGTGTCAAACCAAGACACTAGGAGGAACTTCGATGGAAGTCTCGATGGAACATGATATTAGATAACTCTGACAGTAATTAAATGCATAATTACCCAATTTAAAATGTTCACAATTTTTTTTCTTTCTTTAATTATTATTTGTTTTTAATATATTTTTATTTTATATTAATATGTATCCTAAATAGAACATATTTCCGAAAAGGTTTCATAATTTATATTTACCTTTTTATTGTTTATTCATCATATGCTAAAGCATTTTAAAAAAATATCTTAAAAAAAATTATCCCTTTGAACTCCCCTGGCACATCTGTTGCGAATAAAAAAACTGAAACAAATATGCTAGGCCAATACCCCCTCGCGTCTATAGGTACGAGCTATTGTTATCTAACTAAACGTGCAAGGTCATTTGAAAATATAAAAATGGGTCAAATGTTTGATTTCCTTAAAATCGCAAAATACAATTAAAAGAACCTAACCACAATTTTTTATGGGTGCCTAACTTTCTATAGCGTTTTTTTTCTATAGCGTGGTCCATATCTGAACGCCATAGTTAGACCTGATTAAGGTCTTAGTGGTAACAATGGTCTTCCTTGAGAAGAGTTTCATTTGTGGTAGTTATTCCACGGAGTGGATGATAATTTCCCGCACTTTAATATGTATCATACATATAATGCCCCTAGCGGGATCAAGTGGCATCATCAGCGCCACGGTGCCAAGCTGTCTCGCGGGTTCCTGGCGGTCGAAATGTTAAGACGTTCCCTTATTTTCGCTCCATCGTAAGACGTAGTCGCCATTTTGTTGCGCTACACACGGATGTCGCCATGACGTCTCTCAAAATATCCTCTCGTCTTCCCAATGGAAAACCAAATCGACTAATCAAATAACAGGCAAGCTGATCACTATAATCGCCGTTGCTCTAGCACTAGTGCCTTGTTTGAATTCCCAAAGAATAACACTACTTAACGTTCACCGCACCAAATAGTTGTAGAATGACTGACAGGCCACTTATCTATTTAATGAAAAAATCCCTTGTCGGATGACTCACTACGAGTAAATTAAAACAATATAAAGTGTCTACCTGAGTTGGAAGTTATTTATGACTCAACCTAATATATACATAAATATGTAATTGGCAGTTTGCTTCGTGTAATTTTGCAAACATTTTAAATCGAAACAACGCGAGGATAATTAATTATTAAATTTTACGCTCCCCAATTAACCCTCGCCGGTCGGTTCGTTACAAATAATAGATAAACGGTAATATCCCTTTCGGCCCGGCGATATCCTTTCCACCCCGGGCCCTTTCGCTCCGGGCCTATTGTGTATCGGTCATATTGGGGTTATCGCTGTACAAAAGTTTTCATCGAGCCCGTCACGCGAAAAGGGACCTTACGCCAATTCCTGTCTATGGCGTCTAAGCGGAAAATGGGGTGAGGACCATCAAAAATAATAATAATAATAACCTGTTCTGGTTAATTTTACTTTGAAATCTGGGAAACAAAGAAAATTTTCATATAGATATTGTATTTATATTTATAGCTATGACTAAAATCGGAACTAAATTTAAAAAAAATATTAATGAAATAAATCCGAATAGTACATATTTTTATACGGTTTTAAATTAACGCGATTCAGAAAATTCATATTTTTTTACACGACAAATAATTATAATCTTAATACAATTTAATCAAATAAGCTAAAACTAGATTCAAGTGACTCAATATTTTTTAATTACTTTGAAATATATTTTATCATATATTATAACAGTTTTGGTCACGCTAATGGTAACAAACTCTTATATATTTATTTTTTTTATTAAAAAAATCAATAATCGAAACTTTTTGCGACAAAATGAATCTAGGATAGTCCTGAAAAATCCTTTTCATGCTTACAATCTAATACTGTTAATTTTTATGAATTCAACATAAATCTTTAAAATTGAATTTCCCATGACTAGAAAGAGTTGTACTTTCGAATAAAACAATTTAATTTAGTCGGATTAAGGATGTCATCATCTAACTTGTGCGAATTTATAGTCAAGCCTGTTTTTGTGCGACTTTTTCTAAGCGGTATATGGAAAAACGCAAAAAAATAAAAAAAAAAATGAAGATTTTTTTGCCGTAAGTTTGCCAATTACATTACATATGTTTTGCATTATGTCAGTGATAGCGAACC
The DNA here is from genome assembly GCA_022495035.1 of Philopotamus ludificatus. Taxonomy (NCBI): domain Eukaryota; kingdom Metazoa; phylum Arthropoda; class Insecta; order Trichoptera; family Philopotamidae; genus Philopotamus; species Philopotamus ludificatus. Next base: position 9,053 of record JAGXCT010034502.1, read on the forward strand.
TTTCTGAGAAGTGGGTCAAATTTTTGTTTATTATTTTTTGAATACTAGCTCGTGGTTCAAATCAGTGGCGTGAGTCAGTGTCTTATTCGCGGGTCAAGGGTTCGCCATCACTGCACTATATAATCACATTCGTGAATTACCGTCCTTTAAAGTACTACATACCCCTGGATCATTAGGAAAAGATTCATTTCAATGCGGAAATTATAAGTAAATTTATTATTTTTTTCTATTTAGATATAATTTTCTATGTATTTTTTATGCAGCCCTTATCCACCGCACAAAAACAGGTTTGACTTTACTATTTAATCATTATGACCCATAAAATATGATGCTGAATAAATATGTGAAATTCACGAAAGTCTACTCACATTTAAAAATTGTTAAATTACACTAAAAATTAAGTTGATATAGATTATTTTTGGTTCTCTACACATTTAAATTATTAGAATAATATGGAGAAAAAAACGGAGTTCATAGACAAATAGTTAGGTCTATTACTCTCTAGTTTCCGTCATAGCTTGAAGGTGACAACAATCGAATTATAACTGTCAAGTTAATCGCTACTGAGCGCAGATAGTACTCGGATGGGTGACCATTCCGAAGAATTTTGACTGACGCTGGTCAACAGAGGGCTGGGGTGAAGGCTGACCAGAATCGCGCGGTGCCTTGGGACAAAGAGGCGACCGCCTCAGGCGGCACCGTAAGAGGGGCGGCATTAGCCGAAAGAAAGAATAAAAAATAGGAGGAGGAGGGCAACAATACTGCCATGGAAAAGGCATTGGGAAACCACTGAAACTACACTTTCCTATGAAAACTATGTCCATAGTCATCCATAGGAGGAATCATGCACATGGTCACGTTTCTCAGAAGAATATTCTTATACAATAAGATTTTTTTTTAAATACAAAACTAAGCGTAAGTATTATTTAATTATTATCTAAGCATATATATCTATAAACACATGGATTCGTGAATGAAACGTTGCTTCAAAATGTCTAACAATAGCAAGTTAATTGCACGAAAATTCGTATATATTTGAATTGTAAATATCAACCCCTAAACACACAAATCCAATTTCTGAATATCCTATTGAGCCAGAGGTCTTATTTGTAAACATGTGCCCGAGGCATACACGGCTAGAACTCAATTAAGCCACGATCGGTCCATATATACACGTGTGATATAGCCCTAGAGTGCTTAGAGCGTCGATATTTTCTTATAATCCACAGATTTGCACTCACGTTGACCACGCCCGAAGTACGTCGGGCGTTAATTTAGGTAGCGCTTCGGGTTAGGGTCGCTGAGGAATGAACCTCTTAAAAATGTAAAGGGTTAGCCAAGGGAAACGGGTTCCGAATTAAAAATGAAACCGAAAATATGGCGAGTGGACAGGTGCCACTTTACCCAGGTTACGTGCTAACCCCGGAATGTAACCAATTCGTTACCGTAACTGGGGGAAAACGAGCCGAACGCTATAATTCCCCGTCTCTCTCTCCTGCTCTACCGAATGATGTGTGTTTTTGCGGGAAACACAACTTTATTGTGTTTTCCACACAATACGGCGTGCGAAAGTTTTAATTTATTTTTTCGTCACGATCAATACCTGATGTTCGCCATTTTAATGTTTTAATTAAACATTTAAATAATATATATATACGTAGAATTTTTACAAAAAAAAAATATATTATAATTCATCAATCCCGACAATTGCGCCTTCAACGTTTGTCGAAAACGGTGTCAAATCCGCGTTGGCAAAATAAATATATTAATATTTAAATGAATATAAGTGCATAAATATGTTTTTTTATAATATTCACAGGAATATTCATAATTTAGTACGCGCTGAATCGTCGGTGTGCTCTTTACCCCATTATGTGTATACAATAGTGGGGTATTTTACTGTAGACACGACCCATTCTTCGCTACCACTTTAGCCGATCATCTGCCAAGAATAGTTTGCCCATTTTGATATAATAAAAAAATATATACAATACCCTCCCGATTATCCGGATTCATTTAAATTTATTATATTAATATTATATTTATAATAAGTGTTGACTGAGCTAAGTTAGTAAATAAGTGTCCGACGATAACTATGAATTCAGGGAATTGCTAATCTAATTGAAATGCTATCTCTCCAATAATATAAATTTCAATCCAACCGAAATAATATTAAAATTAACCAGTGTCGTGGTTTGACACTGGTGGGAATATAAGCGTGAGAGACTCATACCTCTCGCATCTTTAATATATTTATCGAATCTCTATATCGATGAATGGCGCTTTGGAACCATTATGTTATGCCATATATCCAAGTAATCAAATAAATAGATAAATAACCAATATTATGGCTTGTAGGTAACATACATATTATTATTATAATATAAGTTAACCGCGTCTGAACTAGCTCGGATAGATTAATACTACGACGAAAGCTATGAATTCAGGGAATTCTTTATAACACTGACCAGGGGTATGTAAGAGGAAGATACCCATTACCTCCGCATGTTTTATAAAAATAGTTATGTAGGTAGTATGGCGCGATGTAATTAATTAATATAATGCCATCAATCCATTAATGAATAAATAATTATATAACAAGTAAAATAAATTACAATCCAATTGAAATACTATTCAAATTAACCAGTGTCGTGGTTTGACACTCGGGGAATATTAGTATGAGAGATTCATTCCCTTTTTATCTTTAGAATCTTATATGGATGAACGCTTTTGAAATCATTCTGTTATGCCATCCATCCATTGTAGTCAAATAAATAAATAAATAAAGAAAATTGGTGATTTTGGTTTACTCCCAAGAATCTTTTAGCAATATTTTAAATTCATCCGAATTTTTCTTTCATCAGGTAATTCATTTTTCTGTCCTAAAAAAATATAAATATCATTTTTCTACTTTCAAAATTTACTTAGAACCTGTTCTCGGCTAAAAATAAAGGACAAGTTCACCATATCCAAAAACTGACATAACATACTGTATATTTAAATCTGGTGTATAATGCAGTGAGATTTGAAGAAATTCAAGTAAAGATGTAGTGTCGTTGATTTTATCTAATATTGATTATCAGTACGCACACTGATGAGTTTACTATTGTCTAATTTAAACTTTTTTGGACATGAAAAGTTGATATGTCTTATTTTATTTGCTTCACTAGTAATCTTCCAATGCGCCACATTTGGAGCACGTACTATAGCTTGGCTACCCCTGGATTAAAGAATCATTATCAAAGTTTTTTCACTCAGTGCATCTTGATCTATAACGTAGTGATATTTAAGTACAAGCCGATGGCTTTTCCTATCATTGACGGCATTCCATCAGTACACACACTGATGTATCAGTACACATATAAATTTCTCTAGGCATGATTTTACTTTTCAAAATATGTCAGATTTTTTTTTTAATAATCATTGCTAAATTGCAATATACCACTTTTAATATTACTCTGTACTTATCAATTAAAACTTATTTATTCTTGAAATAAAAATTCTGTATATTTGAATATGCAAAAAAATTACTTTTCAAATTTTCGAAAGCTGTTAAAATTAGGATAAAAAATGTTTAATCTGCATATTTTTTATCAAATTAATACCCGGATAATATATTTTAATAAAACATGTTATTATTAATATTTTAAGGTAAATATGTTATGCTCGATATTTGTTGGGTTTATACCGTATACAAAACAAACAAAAATCTGCATAAAATTTGTTTTATATTTTATGCAAATTTAAACCACTGCGGTCCTGGAATGTGCAATCTTTTAAGAGTACACGATCCATTTGAAACTAGTGTTAAAAGTACAAGTCGCGACGAATAAAAAGAGTCTGAAAGCAACAAGCTTTAAACACAGTTTCTTTAGAAAATTCCTTCAAAGAAATGTCTGTCTGAAGAAGTTAATCGCTTTGAGGCAGAGACAGTTTAAGTATAACTCGTGCTTTGGAAAAAATAGTGGACAAAGCACTCGGTCTCCTCACTACGCGAAAATAAAACGTCAAAAGACTTCGTATAATAATTGGAGAGTCCTTGCTGAATGTAATTATATTTAGTTGTGAAATGAATGAATAATGAATTCGGGATTCTAATATATTATATTTTAAAATTATTTAGCAAACGACAACTGCTTGACTCCATACACTTTTTTCTCTCTTTTGTTTATATTAACGTTTTTTTTATAACCAAATGAAATAAAAAAAATAGTCATTACATAATTAAAAAAAATAATCAGCATATTTTTTTTTTCAAATAAAAATAAAAAATTAAAACAGTGCGACAACTGTTTAGCTCCAGCGGCTACAATTCGGTAATTACCTAAATTTACTCTATTTTAAATAATAAAAATCTGAAAATGACTATTAATAAAATAATTAAATCTTGAATATGTTAAATTATTTCTGTTTAAATCAAGTTTTTTATCATCATTTTAGCTCTAAATAAAAAATAAAAATAATCTGAAATTAAATCATATTTTGAGTATTATGCAGTAACGGCTAATAGGTAAAATATTGGATTGCTCCAAGTCGCAGCGCAACACAGCGTTCAGCACTTAGGCCCCCTCCCCTCCCCCATCATGTTGCCGGCTCGCGTTCATCCAATACACGGCACTGGTAGCGCTGACGAGCAAACAGCGCTCTTGCCCTACACCCTTTGGCCATTGCTGGCATTGAACGTGTATCCTCTACCCTGTTGGTATTAGATTTTACCCTCCCGACTGTGTC
>JAGXCT010034503.1:0-40326 GCA_022495035.1 Philopotamus ludificatus
ATAATATATATATATATATATATATAATAACAATCAACCAAAGGGTTAATATTTTTTCGAATATTCGACGAATATAATACACTTTATTTGAAATTATTCCTTGGTCCAAAGGCTGGATTAGAGACGTAGTATTTTAAATCGAGCGGATGTCCTGGTGTATTGTCCAGTATCAATAATAATTGAAAATCAGGATTCTTTTTCCTCATATAAACTTCTGCATTAGGTATAAAACATTTGTAAAACCAATTCTTAAAAATAATACTTGTGGTGCAAGCCTTTTTGTTGGCTCTCCAATAACCGCGGGGGTTAGGGGGTTTGGGGGTTTTAAGGCCGATTAATAAACTGTGGCTTCATAAGGAATTCTCCAGAAGAATTAGAACATTTGAGTAAAGATATTTTATCTTTCGCCACCTTAAATCCCTTCGTACGTTTTTTGCTTTTTGATATGTAGGTTTGTTGAGGCATCCTTTTCCAGTACAATCCTGTTTCTTCAGGATTGAAAAATTATTTTGGCAGATTCTCTGTCAGCCGGCTCAATTTCTTCTAGAGTTTTTATATTATGTAGTAAGAATCGCTTCTTAAAATTTTCAAACCATCCTCTACTAGCAGAAAATTCAACTTGATTAAAACAACTTAATTGACAAGTTTCGATATGTTTTAGTATGCAATGTATGCATTGGTTGATGAACAGAGTCGATCAATCGTCAATAAAATTGTGTTCATGTGGAAAATCATGGAACCGATAGTAAATATGGACGAACGACCAACTAAAAAATCCACATCGAGAGCAACTGACAATTGCTATGAACGATATTTCACCAAAGGACGATAATGAAGAAATTTCCTACTTCAAGGACAATTAGCGCAATATTTTTATTTTGGAATTTAACTATTTTATGGCTCGAAGAGTTCAAGTATCTACGTATCAACAAGGTTAAAAAAATGCTTAAAAAATTAAACACTGATATACTATTACAGATCCATTGAGAGTTCATGCCACTATTAGAAAAGGTTTAACAACCAATGGGTTAGAAAATGAAATTATCGAGTTTATTCTGCAAAATATCTGAGATTATATTACGATCGTGCAAATTCATAAAAGAATATTGCCAAAGGGTGCACATTTCAGAAACGGCGACCCCACCCAGAGGTGACTTTATGAGGCTTAGTAGGTGTGTGAATTTAACGTTAGGGCTCAAGGGGACTGCAGGGGGTGCGGTCAGGGGGGTCGAGACCTTCGCCCTACCCCCGATCTTCGTGGGGTACACCGCGAACTGAAAAGCCTTACAGGCCCCGGAGCCATTCCAACCGGGGCCGTTGCAAAACTGTTTCCGGGAAATAAGAATCTTAATGATTTCTTTTCTACATTCCGCGCCATATTTTCGTGTCACGGACCCTGCACATATTTCACGGCACATCAAGATGTCTAATGAGCTACATGTACATACGAGCTACTTAAGAGCTACATCTAAGCTTGACGCTAAATTAAATTTTAATAATAAAAACGTATTTTTCGAATCACGTGTATTAAATTAAACTATATAATATATAGAAAACGGATCAAAAGGGTGCTTGGTAAGAGTATCAGAGATCAATCCCGACCGTGGATCAACTGGAGTGGACTGAAGATACCTCTGGATTTTATGGTTGGTTAGGATGAACAGGGTCAATTTCTCTATATTTGAAATTTCTTAATAAAATCCACTGGCCTGTTATAAACGGATGAGACACACGCTCTCGAAACATAGGAAAAAATATATTTTTTAATAATATAAAAGAAATGTGTGACTCCATTTACAGAATTGAAAAATCAGATCAGATTTGAGAGATTGTTACATATTTAATACTATAAACCAGGGATCGAAAAACAACGGTATAATCCAACACTTGAAACGCAATGAAATGTAGTATTTTTCCGTCATAGAAATAACTTGAATATATCATGAACATACTTTGAAATATTGATTTTCTATTTTGCTTTTACACGGAAAAGTCGCCCCGATTGTTGTGGTCGAACATCGAATGCTTGGGAAATTTATTTAATTTAATTTTCATTTGGTTTTACTAAAAACTCCCTAGAGATTTTTTTTAAATGCGTAAAATATATGCTTTAGTCAACTAAAATTAATTAATAAAATCAAGTGAATAATATTGAAGTGCCTCTTAATGTATTTTCAGTGCACAAAAGAAAGAAATATAAATTACATTCGCAGAATTTGTAGAAAAAATATTTCTAACAGATTGTATATTCTTTCTTTTGATGCTCATGATTTTGCAATATATTTTTTGATAAAATAATTCAATTTTCTTGCTGTTTAGTAATATTCACTTAAATGAGATTCTCGACTTTTGATCAAACATACAACTTTTCTTGATGATATTCTTTAAGAAAATAGGTCATATGTAAAATACAAGTATACGACAGGACACAGCATAATTAAAACCTTACTTAGTTTCTCACATTTTCAGTGAATTTCATAGTAAATACACATTTTTTTAAATTTTGATATGGTATAAATAGCCAGTGAAAAAAATGACAGAATTGGCAAAATTAATATCGGTCATCTCGCCATTTTTCCGAGTGAAAAGGCATCCGAATTGACTTTCATTCGTATAATACAGCAATCATTTTATACATCGACAAAAATATTATTGTGGAAAAAATATATGAATGGCACGTGACTTGCGGACTTATGTCGCCAATAAAACGACTTGACATAAAACAGTTTCATTATGAAAGTGATGAAATAAAATTGACAAAGCGTCTCTATAATTCACACGAGTTATGTCATAGTCATAAGTTATGTCATAGTCGCTTGGGTACTAGGGTACACACACCGTGTTCTGACAAACACTCTCCAAAATTGACTGACCACGGTCACCTGTCCAAGTGAATGGAGCAAACACATACTTTATGCGAATTGTCAACCGAGTCAACAAACGGTCGGTTCTTGTTTGCATATGTCTTGTCTCTGGAGAGAATCTAATCCACTGTTATCCTCTCAAGGACCTCCGTTTGCGATAAATTACCATTAAAATAAATAAACTCACCGTATGTGCATAATTACTCGAATCGAGTCACTCAGAGAACGGCGAACTCGAAATCTGAAATTAAAAATAAACATTAATAAATATTTATTTATTATAAGTTAATAATAATCTTGATACATATCTAAGTAATTTTAAAATTTTCTTCTTGTCCTATTGATTTCTTAAACTTATATATATTTTTTATATTTTTTACATGTACTATATTTTAAAATATATTTAAACCAAACTCGAAAAATACAGTAATTTTTAATTATATTTTTTTAATCTTGCCAATCTAAGCACCCTAATTTTACTCTTCTTTCCATAAAAATATTTTTTAATGGAAAGGAGTAAAATTGCTTAAAAATGTGTGATATGCCAAATCAGAAAGATCCTTAATTTTAAAATCATCCAGGTTGTTGATCGACCAAATTATGAAGCATATCATGAAAAACTATTTTTATCATTAAAATAATCCCTTTTTTTTTAAATGTCAAGGTATTGATGAATAATTAATTATTATTGAGACTTTAAATACTTAGGGTATCCGAGAAACCCCCTTAGGTAAATGCGGTTGTTTTGAGATACATCGAGATGGATGGGAAAGTAATATAAATCGAAGAGGCTTATTTTATATTTAATAAAAATCCTTGAAAAATTAAAGCGGTCTAAAAACATTTAGCAGAAATGTCAGTAATAAGAATTTTCAAAAAAAAAAAATAAGAATCAGAGTCGAGAAAATGGGGTTTCAGTCCTGTAAGCCTTCAGCCCTTTTTAAGGTTGTCAATTGTATTATAAATGTCATTATATTAGGAAAAATTATATAATAATTAAAAAACATATTCTTATTTAATAATAATATTATTTGCATGGAGGTAGTATCAAAAATAAACTCTCGTAACGATTCAATCATCTTATTCTAATGGGAAATTGACGAATACATAATGAATCGTGTGATAAATATATTTTTTATAATTTTTAAAACAATTCGACATGGACAGATGTCAGAGAGTGCTTTTAGCGGAACTAAAGAGTGCTTTTAGCGGAACATCTGGGTTATTTGTCATGTTTTAGATTAATTATAATTGAGCTAATTGTGATTGATTACGTTAGTATGATTGATTTTACCAATTAAATAAATATGTGAAATACAGTTCATTTGAAAAATATTGCAGAGCTTTCAAACCTCTCTTTCAATTAAAACTTTTGTTTTATTACAATTTTTTTAAGAGTGAAAACCCTCGAATTGCTAAAAAACATACATTAAATAAACAAATATGGGGTTAAAAAATGTGTCCAGTAGTTATTTCTACGAGGACTATATAGACAAGGACTACAAATACTGAAAAAAATTGTTATAATGTTTAAATTATTGTCAAAAACGGTGTTTATTTAAAAATAAAAATAAAATTAAGATTTCTATATATTATATTATTAAAGTATAGAGATTCTGAGATACGCCAATCATAATTATTTGACACTCTCATCTGATGGCGGCGTAATTCAAGTCTTAAATAAAATATGCATTTGAATAATGCTCCACGCTTTTCGCTCACGGTCCCACAAATCTGCGGAAAATGTGACACGGAGTCGCAAAACTTATAATTCCAGTTGAAAATTGCAAAAAGAAAAGTGGCGGAGTCGAGCGCCCGCCCCCACTTGTTGCATCTTTTGTGCAGAACAAGTTTCGTACAATAAATTAAGATAAAATCTTTCGGTTGCCAGAGGCGGAGGACCCGCTGCGGATTTCCATTCTTTGCCTAATGTGAAACCGAGTCGCTTAATTTGCTCTTACACGACTCTAATTTATTGACCGGGCCATAAACTTCGAGCCGAGTTCATCCAACAAGTTTAATTAACATTCAACACGTGGTCGATGCTTTGGCAATATTTTCTACAATGGCACAATGACGAATGGCTCGAGGGGTAGAAGAAATGGCGTGTCGAAAGAATGAGCCCAATCCGAACGTCGTATTTATGTAATGAATTTAATTAGACCAACTTTGCGCCGGTCAACTTTAGTCGAGGACGAATCTTGTTTTAGAACATTAGTGCATTACATTGGCACAAACTTTGCTCTTCCGAGTCAAGGATAGACGGATAAAGTAATGAATAATTTTCTTTAGAAACTATAGTTATAATTGAGTATATACAAGGAAGAAGATTAATGGAACAAATAATAAATAACTTAATTTAATTATTAGATCTTATGTATATTTTGATTAACGGCAACACGTTGTCATTGAGTTTTATCAGTAGATAAATAAGAAAAAAATGTTATTTATTCCTATTTTTCTAATGCATGATTACTTAACATACTGTTCTTATCACAAAAATATTTCTTTTTTAAAAAATGTTATAGAGTCGTATTATGGCATAAAAATGCTATAGTTAAATAATAAATACTTTAAATATCAGATGAAAATGTTATAAAATTGTTATCAAAACTATCAATCCTAATTAAAACAATAAAAAAATAATTGTAGATTAAAGGAGTTGGAAAATATTCAATAATTTTCTTTAACAGGATCTTTATTGTAAGTCATTTACATTAGACAAAGATTACGAAACTGTATAAATAAATAAAATACCTACAATAATATTTCTTATTTTGATTTATTAGACTGTTGAAAGTCATTTATTAAGGGTTATTAAAACATAGAAAGCTTAATACAGCAGAAGTGTATTTTACCAACAGTTGCGTCGTCCGAAGGGGGTCTCTCAGGGACCCCTAGAATTTCAAGTCAAGATATTGATGAATTCTTCATCGATTTAAAAAAAAACAGGATTATTCTAAGCATAAAAATAGCTATTCATACAATGCTGCATAACTTGGTCGATATTATGAATTTTTTAACTAATCAATATGATAACGCTCTCAGCAATACCTCGTCACAAACTGCTCTCATAGTACCTGTCACTTATTTATAGATTTTTTAAACAAATACAAATACTTGTCACAGGATTTTTGTTAAAATAATTATTAAAAAAAAAATCCACATCTTGTGGTCGCCAATATGACCAATTGATACGACTGGGTTAGTACTAGCCCGTATGTCAAGTCAGTGGTGTCACTTGGAAAGTCAGAGGAGGGTTTTAATACTTTCATACGCCTTTAATAAAATTGATACAATTAATATATAAATAATTGACGTGCTGGGTGAATTTTTTTTATTTTTTTTATTTAGGGACCGTCATGATAACTTAGCCTAAGTAGTCGACATAGACATGGTTCCCTTTTACTCTTAAAATTCAAAAGCAATTAAAATACGACATTTTTCCAACATTCAGGAGATGAGAATCAATCAAGATACCAAACGCCGTATCGAAATTTACGTTTCAAAAGTGCTTTGGAGATCTGAAAAAGTGGTGTCCCTATCCACCGCACAAAAACAGGTTTGACTGTACTTTCCATACGTACGTTAATTGCGAAGAATCAATATGCTTTTATTAATAAACGTATCCGTTTAATGTGTATGATTACGAATTTATTAACTTTTCAGTTATTTTTTATGAGTGATAAATTTATTTGGAAGTAAATAAAATTATAAAAAACATATGTTGCATTCTCACTCTTCAGATCTTTTCAGCTTGAAGTGTTCTTAAATTAGCAGGTAAAAGGACTCACATATTTAAGGAAAGACATTTAAAATCTGTCGGATTGAATAGTTAAAAAATATAAATATAGATTACATCTTGAGTATACCAATAAATAGAAATGTGTTTTTAATTATATTTTTGTGTACAAAATATTTATGCACGGTATGATTTTTGCACATTTATTCTGTCAAGGTCAACGTAACATTAAATAAATGAATACCACCACAACTGACGAATAACGCGATACCATTTATCAAATGTTAAATATATATTAATGATAAACACCATCGTATCAGATGCAAGCGAGTAGCAACTTTTGTTATTATTTTTTTGGCAATTGCAGACAATAAAAAACAATGATTATTTATAATATTTATTCTTCAGACTTTTTTTAGAAAAATACAAAAAGATTGTGATATGTAAGATTTATATTAAATGAGTTATTATTAAAAACAAAAACTTAGATTCCCCAACAATTAATTAAGCTTAGATTAATGAATTGAAGAACACACAAGCAAGGATAATCTAGAAAAAAACATTTTTAAACTTAAAATTTATAATAAATCTTAAATTAAATTACTAGTTGATTTTACAGATGCGAGTTTGAAAAATTGCCTAATTTGTGAAAATAGTTTATAGATATTCTCTTTGTCTATTATATAGTTAGATAGAAACGAGATGCATTTCATTCCAAATACATCAAAGACATTCTAATAATATCTTACGTGCATAGTTCCGGTCTATTTACAATAATTGCAAATGTTCTATACCGGAAATTCAATAATTTAATCAAACATCTTTGTCGGCAACCATTTGCCCCAGGAGCTGGCTAACTATCCGGGATGCTTCGTTAGATCACAACTTTGACAAGTTGCTCCTGCCATATTTCGTCCTAAGGTCAAAATCTATGTAGGTACAAGGTACAGATTAGCATATTTATTGGTCCTTGGCATTCGGTACTATGCCGAAAGACTTTGTCCCCGAATTATATTGCCGAGACCGTCGTCATTAGTGCGAATTGGACCTGTACACTATAATTGGCAATTTAAAATCAATTAGAGAATATGGAATCGATCAATTTAATCTGAGGAAATTAAAATAATTAAAATAAGTATAAGTATAATTTACGATTAAGATAATGTCGTTTTTCATAGAAACAATGGATAATTATTTTTCGCAAGATAAAAAAAAAACATAATAAATTTCATAAATGAAAACATTACTCTCTGTTTGCGAGTGATAAAATTTTCCGCCACGTGAAATATTAGCTAAAAAAAAACAATAGAAAAACATTCCGACGGCGGGGGCATAGTAAAATTTTGAACTTTATTTTTATTTTCAAGTTTTCGCGATAAAGAAATGCGATTCGGCAAACTTCTCAGATTATATTCGTCTTGCAAATTCGGCTGCCGTATAACGTTACAGAGTCGAAACTCGAAATTGCGGAAAGATAAAACTTCTGCGGAAACTCTTGACACGGCATAAAGGCGCTAATCAAAATTATCAAAATACTTTTTGGCGCGTAATTATTATTTGGCAGAACTCGAAAACACGGGGCGGCCGAGGTTGCTGCGGAATATGATTCGTCGGCGCCTTTGTTGGCCCAAGATATTCCTTTGTTTCACTCGATAGGCTCTAATTAGGGAAGAGCAATATCGTAAGAGGGTTCTATTAGAGCCGCCGGAGATATTGTATAACGTGATAATCGGCATCGGGGCCCTTAATGGGCCTAGTTCGTGACTGCGCTGAATAAAAATAAGATTTTATTAACCGAAAACTTGTGTTCTATTATTCCATCCCTAGTTTTGATGCGGACCGTTGATAGAATATAATTACTGTCAGACTAAAAGGCGGTTTATCTGGTCGGATAAAATCGACGGAGGGCAAAAAAAGAGTCGAGGTCGACACACTCTGCCCTCGCGCCGCCCAACCCCTATGGTCTGTCGAAGATAATTCAATATATTTTGCTGGCGAAACTATAATGAAACTTTTATGCGATATTTAATATGATTAATTCGATTTTCAAGGCATCGCCTTTGATGGCGTTTAACGAAGCGCGTCCGACGGATTTCGACGCCGAATTTTGCGTGGACGACCCTTCCAGCATCGTGGCCGCTGAAAATTTTGATTTTATGGACGGGGAGGCGAGTTTCAGCACTTGAATAATTAATAAACACAAAACAATCTCGAAGAGGAATAGGGAATTGTGGATTTTAATAATTTTATATAGAAAATTTATTTTGTCACAGAACGACGGTTATAATTCAATAAAATATTATAACGAAAATCTCTTTATCTAAAATCAATAATAAAATTTCTTAAACATCTACTATTACTAGAAAAAATGATTAAATTATATATGAATGTATGAATTATTATTTGTAAAATCAGAGTAAAAATCTTAGTATAAAAAGTTCGAATGATTTATATTCTATTGGTTCCTAAAATTCACAGAAAAATCACATTAAAATATTTAAAAACGCTACAATTATCATTAAATAGTTAATTTTGTATTTCCAGATTTCTAATTATTTATATCTTCACACATAAATTTATGAAATATACTCAATTATTGATGTAAGAATTATTCAATTTATTTATATCAGATAATACTGTTTTGGTTTTTACAATGAATGTGCAAAAATAAGTTAGTTGTGTAAAAAAGAAAGAATAACGTAAACACATTTTTAAATATATGTAGAATTTCGTCTAATAAATACGTAAACATATAATGATTAATTATAAAATAAATAACATAGGAAATTGAGATGAGAAAGAAATTACTTCTAGATTGTTTTATTAACCTTGTAACCGCTACAAAAAAATTACATAATTTATTCGGTAAAAATAATAATTTCGTAAATAATAAAATGTAGTTAGAGAATGAATCTATTAACGAATTTTATGGGGTCTGAATATTTTTTTATCAATCGAATGGACAAATTCTTATCCATATATTTTTTACACAAAGCTTCCAGCACGTTTCGCTGGCGTGTGTGGTGAATTAACAGTTGTCACACCGGGATGACCATAGCGATTAAATGGTTAATCTTAAATTACCTATCCTAGAGAAGAATTGATATATTATTTTGAATAGAAAAAAATATAAATATCAAATAAAATAGTATTTTTTTTAAGAAATAATTGTTATTTATTTATATTAGCATTAATTGAAATGTACAATTCTCTCCAAAATGCAGCATAAATGGGGTTTAGTCAATTTGTAGTGACTAGGTTTATAAAGGAATTCCAAAAACCTGGATTTGTAGAGCACAAAAAAGAACAGAACAAAAGTGAAAGACAACCGCGCCTGAAGATCGTCTTTTAAAAAGGTTCTGCCAACCAACTGACTAAATTAGGAAAAACCAACTGAATTAAAACTGCAGTAGATATAAGAACATAGAGCATCGGAGGTGGAGGAACCGAAGTCAGTACTGAGAAGACTCAGGAGAGATTGTTTAATAGCAAGATCACCGGGGGAAAAACCACTTCTCGTAAAACAGTTGTGTTTACTGCAAAAAATACATCTCTTTTTTTACAAGAGCAGAATAACTAGTATTATTAGAAAAAAACCAAAATGTTTGAAATATTCTAAGGATATACATTTTATTGTCTTAATATTTAAAAAAAGTTAATCCACTTTTCTTAAGAGACAATTTTTTTTTTTCTACACAAAGATTTGATTTTAAGTTGATAATAAAGATTAAATAAATCTAGATAATTGATTATTTATATTGGTACTAGTTGTGATTTATTTATTTTGATAAAATATATTTTTTATTCAATACATGATTGTTTAAATTTATTAAATAATTTATTGAAAACTCGATCGTTATAAATCTGAAATTGCAAATAACAATAATCTCGACTCAAAGGATCTGAATTATTTCCGGAAATTTGCACAATCGGATGCGACGGACATTGCAAGCTTCAGACCGTGTCATGTTTCGCGTTGCATGTATTATTCATGCCGCTTCGGCGTCTCTGCATCTCAGAGGCAAAACTCGGCAACTCCGGAAGTACGTAGAACAGAGCTGCGGATTATACGAAACATGCCACGGTTCATTGTGGGCCGAAATCGTTCACATATCTTTCAGACACCAAACATGTCCTTGCAATATACGACGTCAATGAAACGCGACTAGACTGAATTAATAACCGAAATAAATTCTCGCATAGAAATTAAGAAATCAAATCAGCTAAAAGCGTAATTAGATTAGGCATTGAATCGAATCCACCACGCCTAGCCATAGAAATTTAATTAATACAAATATTTTTTAATGAAAAAGCTATTTTTATATGACATCATATGGTATTTGTGATAAAAATGACATCGCTTTCGTAATTAAATTCAACACGGAATTGTACAAAATATATATGTCATTGTGTAAAATTATCATTTCTTCTATATTTCCTCTAATCTGAGCGAGTTCGAGGTGTCATAAGGCGCCCATTTAATGGAACCTGGTTCGAGGAAACTATGAAACAATGTACCGTATAGCATAATTTTTTACTTGGAATCAAACAAAATACTCAGATCTTTAACAGAAGATTGAATGAAGGGTTACGTTCCCAAATCTGTAATTAAAGATGATATCCTTTGATCTAGAAAATGCCATTGTTTGACATTTTAACAATACTCAACGTTTATTATTTATTTATTTTTTATTTATAAAGACAATGCGTGATTGGCATTACAGAATAACCCAGGTCGCTAATCACGCATAAATAAAATAACATGAAAAAAATGACAACATATAAAGGGAAGAAAAGAATTATAAATTATCAACAAAACGGCTATATTTGACATTGAATACATCTACATATTCGGCCAAGTGGTTGAGCAGAGTAATAGCTCTGGCTACCGGAGAGTTTCTGAGAGCACCTGTCCTCGCATTTGGCAGAAGGGCAACTTGCACAGTACAAGGGGATTATGTACTGGGTCAACCAACAACTTAAAGAAGTGATTTGCCAAGTAAATCGACCTTCTTTTCTCGAGGGTTACATACCCCAGACAGCCCCCATGCGTTGGGGTATAAACTTGGGTAGAATCCAAACTCCCTCATATAGAAGATATCTTAGAAATTTCTTCTGTATCTTATCTACTCTGAGGAAATTCGAGGCGTCATAAGGCGCCCATATAAGGGAACCTGATTCGAGCAAGCTCCGAACCAATGAATAGTATAGCACTCGTATGACTAAGGTGCTATGTATGTGATGAGAATTTCTCAAGACGAAGCCCAACATTCTTGACGATCTCATACACACGTCCGATACGTGTAAACTAAATTTTATCTTGGAATCAAACAAAATACCCAGATCTTTAACAGACGATTGCAAGAAGAATTACGTTCCCAAGTCTGTAATTAGAGATGATGGCCTCTTTTAATCTAGACAATGTCATTGTTTGACACTTTCCAATACTTAATGGTAGACGATTTAGTATTAACCAATCGCGCAAAGAATCCATGTCCAGCTGAAACGAAAGGGCATCTTCCACTGAAGTAATAGATCGAAATATTTTTAAGTCGTCTGCGAAAAGTGAAAATTTACATTAAAGGACCCAATGAATATCATTTTTAAATAAAATAAATAATAAAGGTTCTAAATTTGATCCCTGGATCCAGAACACTGCAGGGTATATTGTAAGCATACGACGTTTATAAGTCGTATGTCACGTTTTGTTTCCTCTCTGTAAGGTAACTCGAGAAGAAACATACGAGATTATCCGAGAACCCCAAAACTATCTAGTTTCAAAATGAGTCTAGCATGATCGACTTCATCAAACGCTTTTTAAAAGTCGTTATAGATAACATTGACTTAAACCCCCTTATACATTGACAATGAGGGTCCAGGTCGAAATCTATTTTGTTCATCGATAATTTTGCCTTCAATATGGCGAGATGTGTATTTTTGTAGAATCATCCCGAAAACTTGGCAGGTCCGGATAGAACAACCACTGTTCTGTAATTGATATTTTCGCCTTTATAAATATCTTGGATTAACTTTTGAAAGTTTTTACAAGTCTGGAAATTGTGACGATTTTAGCAATGGGTTAAAAATATGACGAAGAGGAACTGTCTTGATATGCTTTAAGAACGAAAGAAGGTATAAAATCGGGTCCAGCTGATCGTTTCGAAATTAATTTTCCAAAAGCAAACGTCATTAGATCATTAGATTTCAGTGATCAGAGTATCCAACAATAAGAAGTTGAAAAAAATATTATCAATGCTTTTACCTAATTATTTTTTTTTATGGTTATTTATTATATTGAAAGCTCCATATAATGTTAATGGATAATATAAATTTATTATTCTTAAAAAAAAGGTTATCGCGTGTGTGAGCAGCTTTTTATTGGCAAATATTCCGTAAAAATCGTCGAATATATGAACAGAAAAACTGTAGTTATTTCAATTTAGCAATAGAAAAGTTTATTCGCAAAATAATTCTAAGGAACATTGAGTTTTATTTGCTTTTTTAGCATATTATAGCTGAAAGTTTAGATCTGACTACGCATTTCATTCACTTATATTTTGGAGAACTGTTTTTGTTTCGAAAGCATTTCCGAGCGGAAATGGCAGTTGATTTCGCGTTTAATAGATTATTCGGAATTTATGTTGGGCATAATGTGTAATAATAATGTTATATGGGTCTTTTTACAATATATAATTAAATAAAAGAAAAATCTGCATGGAAAACGTGTCAAAAAATGCAAAATGCATTCTCACTGTTCCCGCACATGGAAATGAATTCTGATATTTAATAAAAAGCATATTCGAATTTTCGCACATGAATAAAAGTGCTTCGGTATAGATAAAATATGGCCAAAAAAATATTTTCATTGATTTATATCGTTCCATACCCGAGTGTAACTCTGAATGTAGGTCAGTAAAAAATACCGTTCTGTTCGCGGGGGAAAGGTTTAAGCTAAATTACGTCTAGGTAAAAATAAAAAGGTATTCGAAATTTATACCACTTCCTAAAGGTGGATGGGTTAACGTATGTGTTTAAAGGTTAGACATTGTTGATGGTGTCCGGAGGAGGTGGTAAGCCCCCGATAAATTGCCGAGGGTTGAAGGCAAAAATTACTACATGAAAATGTCTAAAAGCTACAAATTTACGACAATTTCACTAACAAATCGTTGAAAATAATTTTTCAAATAAAAAAATAGCATTATTTTCAGATGCCTTCTCAGATGTTACGTACAAAAAAAACGTGATGAATGTGCTGAAAATATACGCTGAGCGTATTGCCTGAAAAAATTGTCGCCAGCAAATAAATATAATAATGATTATCACGCGCTGGAGACAGTTGCCAGATTTATTTATTGTATTTTATTAGTTCTTCCAAGTAACTTCGCGCATCATTTCAATTGGGAAAAACTTTTATTAAAAAGACGCGTCATAAATATTTTATTTCATAACTTTCGATAAAATTGTAGGAATACGTCGTGTACGTGTGTACAATGGATGTTGAGTAAAAAAAGCGAACAAACTAAAATAAAACTCTTCAGCGGTAAACTAGCACGGAAAGGTGAAACTTGCAGGGCTGAAAGTTTTTTAATACCTTTATCATTGACTGGGGTATCCTTGTGATAAGGAAAAGTTTTATGTAAGTACAAATTCCATACATGATTACTTGGAAACTCTCACGGCCAATAATGTTGCTCCATAGGGATTTTTATGACATCATACTTATTCTTTGTCGTATTTTCTAAATTTTCATCATGAATATTATCATTAAAACTTATAATATTATTAAAGCATTAAAGAAACATGTAAAATAATTTTCTTTACTTAAAAATATATAATAATAATATTAACATTCTTTCAAACATCGTCACTGTGAATTGTGAAACGAGGTTCTAAGCAATTTCATTTTCTTTTGAGATTAATAAATAAATATTTTGACTTGACGAAAGCATTAATAAATCTAATGACTTGTTTTTTAAATGCTAGTTTAATGTTTTGACAAAATAAAATAATAAATATTATAATTGTGCACGACGAAATTTAATGATGTTGACTTTGCGACGTAGCACAGTTTCAGAAAAAAATAAAGTTTAATATGTGACTGTTGTTTTAATATAAGTTTAACTTATTTGGTAATAAAAAATTCTAAAATTTACTATTTAAAAAAAATGGAATTTAAATATTATCGAAGAATAAAATTTAATCGAATACATCTTAATAATTTTTAATTGCATATTAATGTTATGTATACCAAATTAAAGAATATATCATATATTTTTTAAAATATCCAAAAAGGTTGCAATTAAAATTATTTTTTTTAATTACCAGGATTTCTCCGGGTAAAAGTAATTATGCCAGCTGAGAGCAAACTTATTCATTATTAATCGACAATACTGAAAAAATATTGTCACTTTAATGCAATTTTTGAGTAATTGCATTTTTATTTACGCTAGGATATAAAATGCAATTGCACAAAGAGTGTTTAAAATTTTGATTTTCTAAATATTGTTTTGATTTTTTTTAAGAATATATCTTACCTATTTTCATTTTATTTCATATTTTTTTTTAATATCAAAATTCTACCTCAAATAGAACAGAAATGATAGATTTTTGGCAGGAGAATTCATGATTGTGCGTTGTTTAAATTTTTGTTTTTTTTTTTAAATATTTAATTAAACGATTCACGACAGCGGCTCGAAACCAACGTTTGCCGATGGGTTATATTTAGTATGGAAAATGGACCCTAAGCATTTTAATGCTAAAAGCATTAAAATGCTAAAAAAATGGATTATTCCAAAAATAAAATTAATTATTCGTGATATGCTTCATAATTTGGTTAGAGCTCTCCCCGCACGTGCCACTAGTACAGTTTCACTCACACTTGCATATGCGCGATGCTTTTTCTCGCTCGCATTCGGTACGGAGCGAGAAAAAACATCGCGCCCATGCCAATAGAAAAGCACATTGTTATTTTTATTTATTTTCGCAATTGCGGACAATAAAGATCAATGATTATAAATATTTATTCTTAGACTTTATTAGACAAATACAAAAAAGTGCGTGACATAAAGATTTATATTAAAAACTTAGGGTCCTAAATAGACCCCATCGAGACGGTTAGGTTATACTATCAATTACATTTCATTTATAAATTTAACTATATATGTATTTGTAAATATTATCTATATTTGATAAATCATGGCGTAAATCTTGAAAAGGACTATTAATTTATAAATTGACTTATATTTAAATACAATATATGAGTTTATCATTTTTATACATATTTTAATTATATGTTTTATTTCACAACGCACTTGAATATATAGTTAAATTTCTAAGACAAACTAAAAAGGTGAAAATATAGCATGCTGCGAAAGTTAAAATATTATTAAACATTGAATTCGAATTAAAATACATAAAAATAGTAAGAATTAATAGTAGAGTATCTGTTTATTCATCATCATAGGAGCAACAGCCCTATTGTAGAGCCTTGGCCTCAATACCCTTCTCCATTTTATCCGGTCTCCCACTACGTCGCTCCATCTTCCGGCAAACTTCATTGATGCAGTATGCATCTATCTGTACACAGTCCAACCAAATCAGCTTTGGTCTTCTTTTTCTTTTGGGGCAGGAAGGCGTGTTAACCATAAGCCTTTTCGGCGGCTGACTATCTCACATCCTTAACATGTGATCAAAATATTCGCCTCAGAATTCTCCTCTCCAGGATGTGCAGTTGTCGCTCATCTTGTTTTGACAAAACCCAAGACTCAGATATGAATGTTAGGACGGGTCTGATGAGGGTCTTGTAGAGCTCTACTTTGGTCTTCCGTAAGAGGAATCTCGCCAATCGATGCTTTTAAAATCCAAAGTAGCACCGGTTTGCTAGCATGGTTCTTTTTTGTACTTTCAAATTGGTTTCATTGTTAATCGAAATAAGCGAGCCGAGATATGTGAATTCCTGGATGGCCTCGAAGCTATACTCGTCGACTCTCAGGGGTTCAAGGATTCGTTCTTGGTATATGGTTATGCATTTTGTCTTGGATTCGTTGATCCTTAGTCCCATGCTAATCTCCTCCCTTATTATTCGCTGGCATGCATTCTTGAGATCCCCTCGAGATCTGATCACAATGTCCATGTCGTCCACATAAGCAAAAAGCTGCACCGATTTATTAAGAATGGTGCAGTGACAAACTCAAACTCCAGTGACACTATACTAATACTTATTCCGAGAAAATATTTTTAATAATTTGAACGATATAATATCAAATAAATCCCATTGCAGCGAAGCCGTCGACATCGTTTCGCCTTAAAATAAAATTTATTTTCGGCTTTTCTTTTAAATTAAAACTCCAATTATTTCAAAAACAAATTAACGCGGCACGGGCGAGTCCAAATGACCCACTAATTTGAGCCGAGTCGATTACTTTAATTAAATTGCGCGATATCATATGGCATTGAATTAATGATTCGCAGGGCGCGCGCAAATATGACACGATAGGGGCAGTCTTGGTTCCGGCTGATAGATGGCGACATTGATGGACGAGCTCACGTACTTCCACTTGTGATGGGACTCAACTCTTTTTATGCCATGTTTACTCTGTCCACGGCTTGATTAATTAGGGACAGTCCCGGCCCCTGTGGAAACCCCGTGAACCCATCGAGCTCTCTGATTTTCACCATTCGAAAAGGGGGCGGGTAATGATAGCGATCGCACAAGCAAATCTTTTGATTGGAACCGATAATGAAGCGAATTAATCTATTTTTTATATTATTATTTTTCTATATGAGACGAATGATGAATTTCATCTCGAAATTACATTAGTCTTGAGGGCAGACGCCGACGGATCGGTCTGAAAACTTGTGACAATAATCTCTTTTGTTAATAGCGTCTGACAAAATTTATCCTGAAAAATGTATTTATCCAAGACAAAATATTTAATTGAGTTAATGAGGCCATTATAATTTAATTTTCCGACGTATAATTCGTTTATGTTTCATTATAGGATTAATACGGAAATATATATAACAAGAATTTAAACTGATTAAGTTAATATAAAAAAAAATCTGTATAACTGAATATGTTTTTTATAGGTATATAATATACGTGCATACATAGATCTAGTTTTCTAATGAATATTAATATTTATCTAGGCGTGGTCAGTACTTGGATGGATGGATGAGGTAGTGGTTTAGGTTTGCTTTCCAATGAGTCAAATGACTTGCAGATTTCAATTCGCAGAAAAATTTAAATGTGGATTTATATTAAAAAAAACGATTAATATATTAATGTTCGAAATTTTAAGCATTAGGTATTTAAATTATAACCAACCGTGTTGAAATAATTAATACTATGTTATGGATCTCCTTTGGGAGGAAACAATCACATATTTTTTATAACACTCTATTTATAATATATAAAAAAAATATTCTCTCAACGCTATAAACTATAACAATAGTTATAGAACTGTAGTATATTTTAATATATTCATTTGGTAAATAAAAAATTATCTAAAAATAGTATTTTAAGATATTTTTAGTAAAATTTTAGCAATGGTTATATAGGTACTATATTTATTTTAAAAAAAATTTTTTACGTCAAATACACATTTTGCAAATCTAATACATCCTTTTACAAATCTAATACAGCCTTTTGAAAATCAAATACATCTTTTTGCATATCAAATTGACCCTTTTATTTTGCATTTCAAAGTTAACGATTAAATATTTTTCAATACATATACATATATCCTTTTTTTATCAGTTCCTTCAAAAATGTAAAATACGGGTTCACTGTATTTATGCAGTACCCCGAATTTAAGTTTTCCCGCTAATTACGTTCTTTTTACCAGTTCCTTTAAAAACGTAAAAAAACGGTTTTCACTGTATTTAGTTAAAAATAATATTTTTACAAGCAGGGAATTTCTTATTAGTACAGTTTTTTACGTCAAAAACACCATTTTGCAAATCAAATGCATCTATTTACAAATCAAATACAACTTAAATGTGTCGACTTTGGGTAAACATTTTTTCTTTCAGCATGTTCTTTATTGAAAAGATATTCAATCTATTGTTTTATTAGTTTCGGATATGCTTTTTTAATATCTTCAATATCATTTTATTAAAAAGTTAATGTTTGTTATTAAATCAGATATCGGTTCAAATCCTTCTTATTGATTTCCGAATGAATATATTTTTTATAAATTCTTAAAAAAACCCAATGAGAGTAGCTCATAGATTTGATTTGAAAATAGTAAGAGTAAAATAGGTCAAGATAAATAAAAAGGTGTTCAGTTTCCTCGCAAATTGTTTCAGCAAATATATAATTGCATATCTGTATATCGTAGATTGGTTTTATAACCTAGTAGTGCCGATGAGGGTATATTGGGTACCCTAAGTTTTAATTTTTCTCTAATAACTATTTTAAGATAAATCCTTTACGTTAAAAAAATGTATTTAATTTATGCGATGATTTTTCTCGCTCGCATCCGGAACGATATTAATTAATTAAAAAATATTGACCGTATAATGAATAACTATTTTTATTCCTGGTATAATATATTTAAAAATGATAACATAATATAA
Source organism: Philopotamus ludificatus (assembly GCA_022495035.1). NCBI lineage: Eukaryota > Metazoa > Arthropoda > Insecta > Trichoptera > Philopotamidae > Philopotamus > Philopotamus ludificatus. The sequence continues at coordinate 19,186 of JAGXCT010034503.1, forward strand.
TTTCGTACCCACAAAATATTTTTCTGTTAAAACGAATAATATCGAAATCATTATTTTAAAAGAAAATGGGATAATTGCTTCGCATTTATTTTTAGTTATACTAATAAAATGTTATATCCCTAGGTATTAGTCGTGCGATTTGACCTCGTTGTGTAATTTTCGCTTACCATTTATTGATCGGTTACAATAATACAAAATGAAATCTTCTAACTAATTTATTGTAAATATATAGGTGTAAATGAATGTTAGTATCCATGGCAATGATTAAATTAATTATTGTCCTCCTAGTTAATGCGAAAATGTATGATTGCAGAAAACGGAATGGTTGATGGTATCAACAATCCGCCGCATAGGTAGACTTTGCCAAATTTGAATACACAATCGTGTTAAAATGTGTGTCGCGAAATGGAAACAATTAATGACGTCAATCAAATTAGTACGGCCTGGGGGCGTAATCAAGTTTACTTATGACGTTGACACTCTGGCTAACAACACAATACGCCCTCGACACCACCTAGGAATAGGCACAAGGGCTCTCGCCTGACTTAACTTGATTAAGAGACAGGATCAGAGGATCTGCCTCCATTAACACAATAGACTTTGTGACGCAGGCCCGAGCCGGTCTGCTCGCGACGTTGCCCAATATGATTTATTCTTTGGAATGACATTTATCTTGGCAAAGCTGTCCGCTTTGGACCGATTTTATCTCGAGTAATGTGGCGGTCATTTGTTACGTGGCCTGGCGAAAACTGAATTTGATGATGCAGTTTTATGACGTCCGTTAAAAGGCGACGACGACGACGCCGGGTGATTTATCGTTTTTCTTTAGACGCCGAGCGACGCTGATGGTGGCCCATCTATTTATTATAATATTTCAGATGCTGTTTTAACAATGGATTCGAAAACAGATAACTCAATGGCGTGTGTAATCGAAACTAATGATTGTAAATACATATTAGGCAATTAAATAAATTAGAAAAAAATATTTCTTCTTAATAAATCTTTATATATATCACAAATAAAGCGACGAAGACAAATATTCATATTATTCTGTCATATGAAGCAGAAAAATAATTGATTCAGCTTAAAGCTTGACCAGGTTAAGTTATTGACAGTCTGATATAAAAAAAATATATATATTTTTTTATTGAGAGTATCAGAAAATCTTATCGTTGTTTAATTTTGTGTTTCAAGTATAATACATCTATTTTTTTTACATAAATATAGTAATAATTAATTATTCATATTGAATGTTGAAAAAATATGTTTGAATTTTTATTTAATTTGTGTTTAATAAATAATTATCAATCTTCACAATTAATTATTGCAGTTGTTAATAACCATTTAAGAATTTAAGAGTTGTTGTGCAAAAAATCTAATCTGATTTTCTTTACGGTTTTCAAATAACAAATAACTATTAAAAATAATGAAAACTTTATTTTTTCCAACGTGATTCCCTCAAACAAAATGTCTAAATATTTTCAATTTTTATGAATTATATTTTATATGAATTATTATTAATTATGTAATTACATTTTATATTTTAGACTCCATTTTTCTCAAAAAACTATTTTAATATAAACCTTTTATGTCACAAACATTTTGTATTTAGTCTAGTGACTATACTTTCAGACTAGACTCTAGTCAGAAAGTATCTAAAGAATAAATATTATAAACAATTATTGTCATTTATTGTCTGCAATTAAGACGCAACGCGCGCGATATTTTTTCTTGCTCGCATCCGGTACGATGAGCCGAGTGCGAGTGATACGTGCGTTTGACACATGCGGAATTAGCAGTCTACGGCGAGATATCTCCGAAAGCGTTGTCAATTACGCGTCATATTAATTAGTTAAAAAATACATTTATGTAGCATATTATGAATAAATATTTTTATGCTTAGAATCATCCATTATATAAAAATATCGATTAAGAATTTATCAATATCCTGACTTATCCATGTTTGGGGTCTCTGAGAGACACCCTTCGGAAGACGCATTTATTACGATGGATGGGTTAATTGAGTTATTATTTTTACCTTTAAAAACGTTTTTTTAATTTACAGAACAAATCTTTGTATTAATTCACTTTTTAAGCGGTTTTTTGTAGACTATACTAAGTTTTTAGTGGAACAGTGTTCCTCACTATCTCAAATATATGTTTAATTTTTATTTATGCATATCGTGGCATAGGAAAAGCTGCTTGGAATGTCATTTTAATACAATTTCACTAAATATTAAGCTTGTCACTTCAATCAGTATGATATAGGTCGTCTAAAATTAAATTTGTAATTATTTAGTAGAGCCGATTCAGTTAAATAAAAATGCTATATCGTTATCATCATCATCATTTGCCAGTCACAAGGCTCTCACTCGCTGAGGGCATGGACCTACCAAACTATCGCTTGGTAGTCGAGGCCAAAGGAACCTGAGTCTCACGCGTGACGTGAGGGCTCCTCTTCTGTGTCCATACCGCGGGGACCCGAGTCGTCTTGGTATGCGGTTTTTTGTAAAGAGTTTTCACTCTCTTGGCCATTGCTGGCATTGGACGTACATCTTCTACCATGTTGGTATCATATTTTACCCTCTCGACTGATATAAACACATATATATAATATAAGGATCAAAATATCATTTTATTTTTTTATTCTCTATTTATAAACTGTTTTGACATTAGCTTATTAGAGAGCAACAAGAAAATTAACATATTAAACATATACCTATTATTTATTTTAAGGTAAAAAGTATTTTTTGTTTGAGATGGTCGCGGTCGGTCGTTTATCTTATTTTCAGATTTTCCGGGAAATTTATTTTCATTTCTTTTCATACCCCTCGAAAACCGGTCTGCAATATTTCCACTTTATCTATGATACTTTATTACATCGAAACGGTTGTAATTGCATTAATTAATTTTGAATAATAAATTTAATTAAACGACGGGACCGAAATTTTCACCTCGCTACCTTATCCGGGTGATTCACTGCAAATGTTTATATTGAACATTAGGGTTAATTAAAACTTAGTTTTAATTAACCGATGTTTGCTTTTCGTTGAATGTTTACGGCGGCCGATATATGAAAATTTGGCCAACAAAAATATTTATTCGCAATGGAATTTTGTTTGCAACATCCTGTAGCCCCCGCCGTTCGTCGACTTTGAAACGGCTGTTGGGGAACGTCTCTGCTAAATCACAGGTGTGTTGTTTGGCGAACGCGATTAGGCGGCGCGTAAATCGCGCACGTGTCTCGTCTTGGGTGCCCGGGGGCTGCCACGTGTTAATCTCGGGGAGCATTAGCGAGCTCGCTATTGAATCTGAATATGTCGTCGGCGTATTTAGTTTAATGTCGTTTTAACAAAATCAGATTGTGCCCGTCGAACCTTGTAATCTGTGACGAGAGGGACGCGACGTCCTGAGAATAATATATCTGAATTTTAATCACTTAGAAACTTATGTATTAATATTTCAAAATAGTATTTAAATCAAGAGCCACATTTAAAATATGAAAACATGTGCAAAAAATCAATAGATAAAATAAGACCTAACGGACTCCTTCGACGAGGATCCTCGTCGAGGTCGTTGGGCGCTTCCTGAGCAGGTGACTCTTGTCTATCAACCGTAAGGGATGCGTAATCGATACCCCAGTCAGCTCCCGTGTTCAGATGATGAAAAGGGCATGCCAAGTCTAATGCAAATGCAATGTTGACAGCAAAACACTGATGGAGTGTGCAAAAGTGGCAACTGGACATGATCCTGTCCATTCGCAAGTCTTGCAGTGCCGGGTGTGAGGAAAGCGGCGAGGGAATCGATCCCTCATTCCGTGACGTGAAGCCGATGCATCTCGCAAGTGTACATGAGCATCGGGTGTGGGGACGCTTTCGACCTTACTCGGTCCTCCTTCCTCCTGATTGACCAAGTCAGCCCTCGCATGGGGTGAGTTTGGTGTGTCCAAGGTGGAGCCCACTTTATCTTCAACAGTATTACTCTTAATTATTGCTGGCATCTATCCGCTCGACCTTGAAATCCGGCTGAGGGCCGTCACTTTTTGCTTGAAAAACAAAACGGTCCCGTTGTCGTCAGCGTGACTAAAATTTGACTACTAAAGGGCGAATCTTTGTCAAATCACGCGTCTGCGAATCGGCTCTTGATCAGTGGCAGGAGAGGTGGGACTTCTCTCCCAAAGTGCGGACTACCTATCTCTTGTTTAGCGATATCAGAGCCAGGCTAAATTGTAGCTGGTTATTCCCAGTTTTCTGGGTCAGTAAATTCCTGGCGGTAATTTCAAGGCTTAACTTAAAAAGTTTAACCTTGTAGCATCTCCAAATTGTAGTCAGGATTACAGTCGCGTTGTGTGGTCCTGTCCTTACTTGGAGGCTGCGTGTGACGACCTACTCTATGCTGTCCAATGTGGCATTTCCTCTACGGGTCTCTCGGTGGAGGGATCGGACACATGGACCTGGTCAGCAATGTGATTTGCTACAGGGCATTTACTTGCTTTGCGTCGACTTTCAGAGAGCTGTGCAAGGCTAATTTTCTACTTTCTTCTCCCTTTTCTTAAGAAATGTTAAGAAAATGTCAAGAAAAAAAGCTGCTTTTGTTGCACCGATTAAACCAGCCCCAAGCTGATATATGCGATGTGGGTGAATGTTATTTATTGTTATTTGGTGGTATTTGGTGGTACTTGGTGGTACTTGGTGGTATTTGGTGGTATTTGGTTGTACTTGGTGGTATTTGGTGGTATTTATTGTTATTTGGTGGTATTTATTGTTATTTATTATTATTTATTGTTATTTATTGTTATTTATTGATATTTATTGTTATTTATTGTTATTTATTGTTATTTGGTGGTACTTGGTGGTATTTGGTGGTATTTATTGTTATTTGGTGGTATTTATTGTTATTTATTATTATTTATTGTTATTTATTGTTATTTATTGATATTTATTGTTATTTATTGTTATTCCGTGTTGTAAATTACATCACGATATTCACTTTTCAAATCATATAAAAAATCTTTAAGTTGGCAGTGTTTTAACGCTCGAGATTTGAGAAAATTATTTAGTTATATTACAGACGTAGTGACATTGCCCATATTTAAAACTTTTGCACAAAGATTCCTTTCAAAAATATCGCTTTCATCAACTACAAAGGAACACCATGAAATTAGTCAGCAGGACACTGTAGGAATTTTTTAAAAGTCAAAATGTAAAATCATTGGCGGGCCGCACGAGAAAGCTCGGCGGGCCTCATGCGGTCCACGGCCCGCGGGTTGCTTAAACCTATTATATAGATTCTTTTTGAATTTAAAAACTAAATATTTGTGAATAAAACTAAAGTTATAATCATTTAAACTATGTTTAAATTTATTCTATCATTCTTCTTATTATGATTTGTAAAGAAATGTAAAGTTGAAATACAGCATATTAAACATTACTATATATTCTTATCAATATTAGTCTTAGTGATGGCTTTACTCAATTTTATCAATACAGAATTTTAATAGAAAACGGTTCTATTTTTTATTTATTTTACTTAAAAAAATATCTAATATTATTCTGTATATTAAACTCGGCTGATAAAAAATCAGATATCTAAACCAAGACAATCAGCATTTTTTTTAATAATGACTGATTCCTGAAGACTTCTAAGCAAAAAATCAAATATTTTTAGTCAGAAAAATTTAAAACAGATTAAATGTACCGTATTCAAATAAATTTGGTTAAACCTGTTGATAATTGTACTAGAAATGCAAAATGCATAAATAAGCCTTAAATAGAATATTAATAATTATAATCAGATTCAAACTTAACGCAAATTGATTTATACTAAAGACCCAACATTGCAGTGATTTAATCATTTGCCTGTGCATTGGCGTGTTTAGGATTAGTCTAATTAGCGTTTAATGGAATCAACGATCCACGTGGAAGTGTTAGAATTAGACTATTATCTATGTTATGTTTTAATTAGAACCTTTTCGCAAATTGGTACATGCATCAAAGCTGTTAGTCTCGCCGCAAAATGCATCGTTGTCCTGTTTGACCTGTGCTTTCCCAGCATCCGAGACGAAAGATATTGCAGCAAACTTGCACCACAAACTTGGGTTTCAGTAATCGGTTCTGTCTCATTATACACAGGGAGTAACCCGACCGTGATGCTTTTCGCTAAACGGCTACTATGCGCTTTGAAGTGCTTGTCTGTATTAGATATATGCATGTTTAGATATTTGAATGCAACAGACGAGGGTATTTGGAATATTCAAAATATAAATATATTTTTCGTGTTGATAAATATAGAAAAAAATACAGATTCGCTTAAAATCTTATAGATTAATAAGTTAAGACCAAAGATAACAATTTACAAGAAAAATCCTATATAAAAGAGACAAGAAATTGGTTTAAAGAAGCATAGAGAAATTAATTATTATATTTTTTTGACTTTAGATCTCTCTTTTTTTTTAATTCAGGACTCATGATTTTTATCATTCTTAGATATTTTTAATTGCCTTAATATGTGATATTTTAACTATCCAGATGTTTGTTTTATATAACATTAAATAACATTTCATAGTTTTAGTAAAAATGTAACTTCGTTGTGATAAATAGAGTCTTCATCAAAAATTTATCATTATAATTACATTTAGATTAGGATATACTGTCACTGTCATCTGTATCGTTTTTATATTTTTAAAAATCTAGATAATAAACAAAGGTTAATAAAACAGTGAGCGAAGACTCGATGAGAGAGTTTTTAGTTTCACTATACAACAAAAATAAATCATTAATCAAATCAATGAATATTTTTTTTTTATTTGATGGTAAATCACAGATTTATGCTGTTCAAATGTAAATAAAAAAAATAAATGGTTTTTCATTGGATAAAATCCGATAATTCAAGAGAAAAACCATCCATTTTGTACGTAATGTTTTTAATCTAACTATGAAGCTTTCTAGATTATCAAATATGGTGATCTTTGATTGGAATGTCAGTTAATACAATTGGCTCAATGATAATTTAAACCAACACGTTTTAGAATAAAAATAAATATTAGGGATAAAATCATTAATGTGGCCATTACAGAATACTCTCGGTCTAAGTTTGCCAATATAAATTCGCTCCAAAAAGCTTCAGACTGTCGAATGATCATTGGTCATTGGTCAGAAACCCTTTTTTTTAATTAAAAACAAGCCAAGCAGAGCTAAACACTAGGACTATCTGACTGTTGTCAATATTTCTTCATCAGAGTTAAATCTTTGTCTCCAATGGATTATTGAGATCGAAATCGATAAACATCTTATTAAACAAGGTTAGGACTGTTAGGACATACTATAATAACATTTAAAAAAAGTTGACATGTAAATGACCTTGGTTACTTGCTATGTAATAAAACCTTAACCCTTTGATAAGTAAGTTAATATTGTTTTTATATTAAATATATGATAAATTAAAATAATTATTTATAAAAAAATAGTTATAATAAATTAACAAATTTAAAGCATGCCATCTAAAATAAGGCGCTAGGGTTTATTCATGTACGTTAATACCCATCAGAGGGTTGAGCCCATATTAAAGCTTGAGATTTTTAAATAAATTGCAGTATAGATTCACTTTGTCCTTTTCATCATCTTAAATCATGAATTAAACGAATCTGATTTTTTTTTATATAATTTTTATATGTGAATTTGAATTTAATTTTCACTTTTTAATTAAATAGTAAATTAGTATTATATTGGCAATTGTGCCAGTCATTGGGCGGCGACGGCGTATGGCGAAAATGTGAAAATATATTCTGGAAAGCCATTAGACTTAGACCAAAGCCGCGTCGCTACATAACGACGCTTTATGAAATCAGAGGAGAAGGCGCTTCGAGCACCTGTTGCCATGGCAACCGGATCCCTGCGAGCCACCGCAGCGTCCCGACGCAGTCTGTTGCCATGGCAACGGTCTCGTTTTAAATAAATCTCTAGCTCGGCACGCTCGTGATAAGCACAAGTTTCTTCAGAAATTAAAGCGCGGGCTGGAATTAATGCCCTCGCAACGCGGACAATTCTAAATGCTAATGCACTCGGCAGCGGTCGCTCCTTAGGGACGTCGCAGATTCGTATTTCGACGGAATTGCGAAAGAATATGACATTTTATTGAGTCGGCGTGGTACTGAGTACATATTGAGTACAATTTCGGTGCCGCGAGCGACAATAATATTTTTGAGAGCCGAGTCGATCCAGGAAATGAATAATAAATATGGGTGAATATTGAAAGAAGCCGATGGGAACGAATCGCATAAGCCCAATGGAAAAACATGTTTTTCATATGGATACTTAGGTATTATGGGGAATTGAGAAAGTCAACTTTTTGCACATGTTTATTTAAAATTGAAATATATACAATTCTTCTTGTCACACGATTTTTTTTTTTAAATTTCAACACGTGCTGAAAGTCAATATTGTAGAAAAAAATAAATAGATTAAGAAAATTATTTGGCGCAAGACTATTGACAGGATCATTATCATGCAGATGATCCAGAAATCCATTTATTTAAAAAAAATCTTACCTTAATTTTAGGCTGTAAATTTGAAACAGTAATTAATGCAAAATAATAATCCATATTCTTATGATAATTAAAATATAAACTTAAATCATAAATAAAAGCCTTTATTATTTCTATTAATATATCCCCCACGGCGGTTTAAAACCAACGGCTATGGCCGATGTGATCTATTTTGTATGAAAATAGACCCCAAATATTTCAAGTCAAGTATTGATAAATTCTTCGACAATACCTTGAGATTTGTTAAAAAATGGATTTTTCTAAGAATAAAAATAGTTTCTCATGTTATCGTATTTCATTTTCTCCAATAAACGAACTTCAAAACAAATTAACAATTATTTTTAATATTTAAAATTGATTAAATGTCCCCAAATAGCATATTCTGATAAAAAAATCTAAAAACGTACTCGTTTCATATAAAATACTTTCGGCGTGGCGTTACCACAATAATTGCTCATTCAAAAAAAAGGAGGGTTGCCGCCAAATCCCACAGCCAATAAAACTCGCAGCACACTGGCAACACCGGTCTCTATATTTAGAACTGTTTTTATCCAAATTCCATCGAGTCGCACACAACACGGATATAATTGAGCGCGGCGCTAAGCGCTCATGCCGAATTAATCTTGTCGGAATACACCCCCGGGGGTTGGGCCTTAACACCGAAGGAAACACATGCATAAATTTTCCAGCACAATTGGGCCCTGCGAAAGTTGGCGCCCATAAAAAATGTATCCGGACCTGCTCGCGGGGCCACTCATCCATTGCGGCAACTTTTATTACGAGCTCCACACGTGCGTACTGAACCGGTCTGAAATACGATTTATGCCCTAGCAGATAAGGCGTCCAGGATCTTCCGGGATTAGCATACTACAAGGTGCTGCAATGCGTAGACACCTATTGCGGATATCGATATGGAATATTGGAAAGGAAACGCCGTTTTCGGTGTTCGATGATGTCTGAATAACATAGCAGACAGAGACGTCGGGAATATTTTACAGCTGATATTTATCACAAAGTCTGTCAGGAGCCTCATAGCAACTTGGGTAGGTCTGCAAGCAAATCAATTCTAAAATTAATATCTCTAATGTTTAATCTTAGTCTATTCTAAATCAGTTATAATCTAAATAAATATTTATCCGCGATGATAATCCAATACTGAAACACAAGGGCCTATGCTCACAATTTTTTTTTGAGAATCAGAGATATTACGATAAGTTTTATTAAGATATGGATTAATAAGTGATATTTAAGATGGGTTGGTATAAATTTCTGTACAATTTATGGCGATAATGAATTTTTCAGATATCTATGTCAAAGTAAATAATACCTACCCGTGTCGATGGGGTATATTTGGGACCCCAAATTTTTGATTTTTCTAGAATAACTCATTTAATATAAATCCTACATGTCACAAATTTGTTAAACTACATGTATTTGTCTAAAAAGTCTAAAGCATAAATATTATAAATAGTCGTTGACCTTTGTTGTCCGCAACGCGACGTTTTTTATCGCTCGCATCCAGTACGATGCGCCAAGTGCGAATGTAACGTACTAGTGACACGTGCCGCGAGAATTTAACGGTCGACGAGTGTGCATGTCATTTACGCGTCATATTAATTAGTAGAAAAATCCAAAATATCGACCAAATTATGAAGCATATCGTAAATAACTAGTTTATTCTTATAAAATTATATTTCTTGATAAGGAATGCATCAATATCTTGACTTGAAATATTTGTGGTCTATTTTCTATAGTAAATAGACCCCATCGGGCAATTCCGTTAGCTTAGAGCCGCCGTGACGAATCGGTTAAGACATCCTTAACATTAAAATAATATTATTTAAATAATGACATAGATATGTAGAGGTATATTATAAATTTATTTATTTTCTTAAGAAATTTGCATGTTATGTTTATTATAAGGAACATTTCTAATCTTTAAATATATTGTGTACGAGATAATAAATTTAAGATTATCATCTTCGTTAACCTAGATTCTATGGAGTTAGCACAAGCTTCTTATCCTTTTCATCGAAGATTTAATCGAAAGTTATATTTTATTTACATATGTTTACTAATTTATGAAAGATTGAGGAAAAGGAATATGGTGTTGAAGGAACTATACCTGGGGATTGATGTGATAGACTGAGAATGGATTTTAGGAGTAAAAGATTATGATATATTTATGAATAGTTAGGGTATTAAGAAAAGCTATGAAAAGAGTTTTAATATGTATAGTTAAAAGTAGATTTTAAGACATTTTCATATATGAGTATTTCGTACAAACCACCAGCCGTTGCTAGTTTATATTACTAATATGTTAATTTACTTGAATTTTAAAAATAAGATGTGAGAAGGGGGATTCTCAGATTCGAGAGGCGTATTAGATTTTGTGAGAGGATAACGAAAATGAAAATATTTTTTTTATTATTTTTAATAATAAAAAAAATAATTATTTTTTACGTGCGAAGGATAGCTTTAATAGACTTATTTTTTCTAATAATACTCTCTATGTGATTTTTAAGTGAGAAAATGATTACATATCGCCCTGAGGTATTATGTTTCGTTTTTCCACGGAATGGGCGTATTTGTTCTATTTAGCTACCAGCTTAACTGTTCATTTTTCATTACCTTTTATTAAAAAAAAAATCATTTAAACGTTTTAAGTTTTTAATTTAATTAAAAAAAAATCTTTATAATAAAAATCTGAAAATTAGAGTATTTTACAAAGATGGGGTCGACAAACTCATACGTTCTCCAGGTGTAAGGAAGTACACTTGAGTTGGTTTGCTCTTAACTTTGGTCTAGTGAACTTTTGACTGGTCAGAGAAAGTTTGGAGGTAAACTATTCGAGCTGTGGCATTGGAGGGATGCCAAATTGCCCCTGAGAGGACATAGCTCGGCGTTCATAATATATTGTGGCTGTGCTCCATATTATTAAACTCAAATATCACGGCAAAGAATTATTAAATAATCACCGTGCACATTATATTTGTAATAAATTGGCTATTTGTGCTTTTCAAACACATAAGAAAAAAAAAACTTTTCGACTTGTTCAAGCGTTACGACATGGACAAGTGTGAAAGTTATTTTCAAAGTTATGTGACCTTTATTTACAAACGCGTACGACCCAACTTTGGTCGTAAAAGTTTGCCGGTGCCATATTTGATTGAACTACAATGTTACGATATACGCAAAAGAAATTCGACAATACAAAATAATCGATCCGGTTGTAATTGATTCGTAGGCTGTCAAAATAAATGCGTCGCCATTATTTTCAAAGGAGACGCCTCTCCAAGGCAACGGCGAGCTTTCATTATCGTCAAAGCTTAAAGCTTTGCTTTGAACATGGGTATCTGAAGGAATTATGTCGCGCACTTTCAGCCTCGCTTAATGGAAACATTAACCTTTATTATGTATCATTGTATAGATTGGACCAAACAACGGGTCCCCGGGACCCATCACAATTTTTTACGACAAACTTCCGAATATCCCCGGGTCAAATGGAATAACATCAATCTCTACTAAACAACCATTTATGTGAATGTTTTTCTTTCATTCCTGAGGAAATTACAAAAAGTGTCCGGTCATAAAAATAAAGTCGATTGGCCGACCGGATTGGACCTACGAGCGAGCGGAAAGGACCTGGAAGGTACTAAACGAGGGGTCGATGGATTCGATTTGTGTCATTTTTGGACTATTGCCAATCTAAAATCTATGCATTTAAGGAAGGCATTTCGACTCTATGTATATAACATAAAAGAAACGATAACACACGCACAATAACCTGTTAGATATTCCGTGTAAAATTATGTAATCGTGACATAAACGAACTTTGATATAATTAAGATGTAAATTTTGCGAACGTTGCATGACAGCCATGTATAATTATTATTACGTACAGATAGTTATCGTAATAATTATATTTAATTGTAACTATAATTCTAATAAAATTGCTGTGACATTATATAATTTTAGATTTAGAATGAATAAGAATATTCTTGCCAAAAATGTAATGCAATTCACCACGTAATTGACGAATGGACACTTTGGTAGATAACATCATTTTGCTCTTATCTATATTTACCACATGGGGCATATGGTAATGGATAAAAATAACTGAAACGATCCAATCTTTCTTACTAATGCGACTAATTTATTATAGAACGAATAAAATAATTTGCAGTTGATTATATATAATTAATAATATTAAGCATCAAACACATCAATGACATTTCTCAGATTAATATAAGGAAGTAACATTGTTATGTATGTTGTTTTTGTCTAAAAATATTAATCAGAGCAAATAAAATTTATTTTTGTTTTTTACTCTAATGTTTTAAAATGCTAGATTTTAGAATCATTTTTTAAATGAAAACTGAGTTAATATACGACTATTTTTTGCCTAAAGATTAATTTATTTTGGGATTTAATTACACTATATAAAAAAAACATAAAAATCTTGATTTTTATGTTTTTTTTTCAAATTCAAGTAAATGGATCAAAATGGATCGATTTTTGTTCAAGAATAACCTTTTTTCAGTAAAATATTGACCCGCAAACGATTCTTCCAAATGTTCTGGTCAATACACCTTGAAACAATAACAGATAGAAGCACGGACTTCAGGATAAGAACACGAAAAGTCAGCAATTTTACTTTGACTACCTAAACAATAATTTTTTGGAAAATTATGTCCTGGAAAAAATTTAGCCGTTGACCAGTCTACTGATGCATTCAAGGGTAAAATAAGCTTTATAGCATTCAATCCTAAAAAACCTACTAAATGTTGTCAGACTCTGTGCCTTATTATGGATTAATAACAACACAAGGTCTTATCAGACCAGATACAGCAGATCAATATGCAGCATCGTATTGCTTTATGCGTGAAACGTTGGTGGCGGAAGTTATTTTATTGGGGCTCTCCATTTTATTTATAATAACTTAGGGAAGAGGTATAAGGATTATATGGTACGTTCAAATTGAGAGATTTAAGGAGCAAGAAAACGAACGACATTTTTTTGCAACACTTGCGAAATGAAACCCGTACATCATCCTGGAGATTGCTTTAAAAGATATTATACATTGAATGACTATAAAAATTAGCATAGTGCATATACACAATAAAGACCTTAGATAATGAACTTTTTTTATTTTGAACAACTCATTTCTTCATTCTGTAGCATAAATATTATCATTGAACAAATTCACTCAAAATAGCTTAGAGTTGGTAGAAACTTATAAAAAAACATTGGAATCCTAAAGGTTAGGGTTTTATTTTATAGCAAATAAACCGAGGTCATTTACACCCCATCTTATTAAATAAATATAATTAACAGTTTAATGGAATCAATTCAAAACAATTATTAATTTATTTGAAGACTGATGGAGTTGTTTATATAAATTAAAGAAAACATATTTTAAAGCAACGGCATCAGATTTCAAAACTTATTTAGCAGACTTGCTGCAAATGGCAGTGGCGAGATTTGTTCCCAGACGCACAACGATCGATTTCCCTGGGGTTGCCAATTTCCCCCGGCGAACATCAACCCCGTAATCTCGCGATTTTCCTAATGAAACCGGCGGTCTCCTCTAACAAAACCTGGCGATACATGCGGTGTTAGCCACGGCCATATATCACGTGCCGACAACCAGCGCCACGTGGTATGCGTATCTCCACGAGAAAGGAATAAATCGTGGGCAACAAACACGCTGCGAGATAAGATGTTAACATCTGCGGGTCTATGTCACCCAGACAAATGAACAATATTATCTAAGGGATTAAAAGCGGGGACGGGGGCGGGAACATCTCCCCCAATTATCTCCGAATTTTCGCGGAAACTTTGCGCCCGGGCGATAATTGTGAGAAAATCTTGCGCATGTAACAAACGGTCACAACTAAAACTATTACAGCTGGCAGAGTGATTTATGCCTCAAGTTTAGTGCGCACGCACCGGGATGAAAGGACATTAGTTATGATTGTATTGTATGTGTTCTGGAAGTGCGGGAAATCCGAGGACTGAGACGTTCTCAACAGTTTGTAAATCAATTTAAGTGATCGTGGAATGGTATTCGGGAGACGTGGATAGACCGCAATGGAGACTGAGTGCATGTCGGATAGGTGAAGTTTATCTATAATAATATATTGTATCGTAATATGGTGCTCCATTGTATGGAACAAGATTAAATTGCGATATTGAACTTGTTGAGACTGTTTTCTGAAAGCTTTACTATGTGCACAAGCACATCTACCATAATTGGATTATTTATTTCTGCAATAAAAAATAATTAAATATTTTCTTCCACAATCCCCGCTTGTTTATAAACGATTATCTAGAAAAACACACTAAAAACAATTACCATTTTCAGAAATTAGTAATTATTCGACTATATTTAACACGCCTAGAGAGTCTTTTGTATTAATCAGAGATGTTTATTTTTTGTATGATATATTTTTTGAACATGTACAGCAGAGCATCGATTGCGTTGTTACATTTTCGCCAACATTGCTCAGGGGTTGGGTAGAGGCGGAGCTCCTAGAATTAATGAGCTCCAATTAGTCTTAATAAACGTCTTTATGTAAATACTGTGTACGTAAATTGGATACATAGAAATAATTATGGCCATAGATTTATTTCGATAAGAAACTCAATCACATTTGAGGGAAAACTAAACATTATGTAATATGGTATTTAACATTTGCATAATTTATGTCAATTATATACCAAGATATTAGGATGTTTTTTGAAACATATATTGAAATATGTATTATATTTATTTCAATTATAGTAAAATAATACGAATATTCTAAGTCTATATGTTTATTATAATATTTTATAAAATCGCCCTTTATTTGACTTGCAACTTAGTGTTATGTTAAACAATTTTGGGTGTAGTAACAGTTATACAAGTTTGAGTCATAAATAACTTCCGATTCAGTGAAGCCTTTGGCGCCTTTGAAAGATGAACCAAGGGTGGGTCGCCTTTCCGACTTCGATGATATTTTAAATGCGTTATTGGAACAAAATCTATGTTAAAAGGCAAGGGAGTTGGCATAAAGACTCAATACGTCACAATCTACAGCTAATCGCCACCTGGAAAACTTGGGGATTGGGGAAAGTCAGCAAGCTAGGCATATGGGTTCCACATAATCTTAGTGACCGAAATAAGGCGAGAAATTGTCTATTGCCACAAGTATCCTTTCACGGCATAAAATCGATCGTTTTTTAGACAGGACGATAACAAGTAATGAAAAATGGATAATCCATGAAAATATTGTCCGCGAAAGACAATGGTTAGACAAGGATCAACCACCCCTACCGGACTCAGAGCTAATATTCATGGCAAGAAAACTTTATTGTGTGTATGGTGGGATCGACGAGGAATAATCCACCACGAGCTGATGAAGCTTAACGAAACGATTATTGCCGATATATACGTTCAGCAGTTGCAAAGAGTTCATGAAAAACTACTGGAAAAGCTTCCTGCACTCGTCAAGCGGAAAAGCGTTATCCTGTTACATGATAACGCCAAACCACGCGCCGCAAAAGTGACTCTGGAGCTCAACTGGTATGTTTTTCCACATCCACCCCACTCCTCAGATCTTGCTCCTACGGATTACCACCTTTTCTGTTTCCTTCAGATTTTTTTGAATGAAAAACTTTAGTTAATGACGAGCAAGTCAATCAGATCTCTGATATTTTCTTTTAGTCCAAACCTACCAAACTTTAGGAGAAAGGGATCGATAAGTTGCTAATAAGATGGGAGAAGATTATATTTAATAGTTGTGAGTACATAAAGATTAATATAATTTTGTGACTTTCTTTAAACAAAATAAAATTATGATAAAAAATCAGAAGCTGTATTCGACTCAACATAATAGAAGACATAAGAGGTGCCATCCTAAGTAGATCGACCTTTTTTTCTCGAGGGTACATACCCCAGGAAACCCTGAATCCATGCGTTGGAGTAAAAGTTCGGGTAAAATCCAAATTCCCTCATGTAGAGCTTTATCTTAAGAATTTCTTCAGGGTTTTCTCTAGTCTGAGAATATTTGAAGCGTCATAAGACGCTAAGATGATAGATCCTGATGCGAGCAAGATCCAAACCAATGTATCGTATAGCACTCGTATTACTAAGGTGCTACGTATGTGATGAGAATTTCTCAAGACAAAACCCAACATTCTTGATGATCTCATACACATGTTCAATACATGTGAACTAAATTTTAACTTGGAATAAAACTAATAATAGCTACACAATTTAAATATAAAAGATATACTATTTAGGTTATTATAAAAAAAACTGGAAGAAAACTCATCGGCACTGCCTGTATACACTCATACATATTATCATTTTAGGAATAATATAAAAAAATGCAGATAATATAAATTCTATTACTCGCAAAAACGTAATTAGAGGTAAAACGTAGATTCGGGTTGAGAAAAAAGGTTGTTTTACTTATTTACTAAATAATCACGCAAATTGGTTTGATACATACTTTTGTGCCGGTTGACAGCTTTTTCAATCTTATACTAGATTTTTGCGGCAGTAATGTTTAAAGCATGGATTTTTAACCTTTTGCACTCGAAATTTTTTGAGGTCCTCAATACCGCCATCTCAAAGCATTTTATTAGGATGAATCAACTTTACAATAGGCTAAATGTAATGTGTATAAGCATTTAAAAAAAGCCATTTCGTGCTTTTAAAATATAATTTTTTATCGTTATTTAAATATTATATAAATTAAATTAAAAATGAAAAATGTTATTATAAGTTTTTCTTAGTGTGATATTTTACGTAACAATCTCCAATATGAAGTCCCGGTTTGGGAACACAGGTACCGCAAAACACCCTTGTTTCACGCCCTTCATCCAGAATATTTATATTAGAACAAACGCCACAATCTTTCTTAGTCCCAGAACGCAATATGTATAACTAATCAATAAGACGATCTTCCGCATGAAGATTAGAAGTGCGTCCTCGGGTTTTGGCACCTTGCCGAAAATCACAAAATTAACAAATTTTATGTGTGTCAAAGGCTGGCTTTTCATTTTTTTCTTCCTTCGTGATTTTATAGAGTATGTATGAGTTTATTAGACACAACTTCATCCCCCAAAAAAAAGTTTTTGAAATATAGGGAGCTAGTTTAAAAATAAATGGGACATCTTTGCAATATACACAAATTGTGAAAAAAAAATCGAGTTCGGGAACTCTCCTTATCATTAATGTCAATCTGCATCTAGTGTATTCAAGCATCAACCAAATTTATGACCACACGAACCCTACATATTCTAATCCAATGACCATGAATTAAAATGACAACACGTGTTATTTAATAAATTATTATTTTGGATTTGTGCAATATTATCGTTGTTTATAAATATATTAAAAACCTAAAATAATAATTTTATAAATGATACGTAATTGATTTGTTTCATGCCGCCATAGCGGCGGCATTCGAGTGATGCGGAAAACTTTGATGCCGCTTCTATGGCGGCGTTCGAGAACAAAGTGTTAATATGCTAATTTTATATTCCTCAGGGTTTCACTGTAAATGGAAAATCATTGCAGATATTTTTCAAATATAAAAAAAATCATAGGGCTTTGATACTCAATCATGAACCATAACGACTGTGGAGATTAAACGCTGATATTAATTCTATCCCATAAAAAAATACCCTGTAATTAT
This sequence comes from Philopotamus ludificatus, assembly GCA_022495035.1. Taxonomy (NCBI): domain Eukaryota; kingdom Metazoa; phylum Arthropoda; class Insecta; order Trichoptera; family Philopotamidae; genus Philopotamus; species Philopotamus ludificatus. The sequence goes on from JAGXCT010034503.1 coordinate 37,417, forward strand.
TTGCACTCTGTGATAAAGCACGTGCGCCACAGTATCGGCAAGTGCAAATAAATTGGCCTTCGTTCGCATGGTACTTCATTCAGTTCATTTTCACACGCTCCATAGTGCGAGCGGCCATAACACAAATCACCAACCCGCGGAAAAGCGTAATGGCAACGAAGATAAATCATATTTGCACCAACAACAAAAAAACGTAAACAGAAACATATGGCCTGGGTCTGTCCAAATAATAATATCGCAGTTTGAGTACACGTAACAGTCATGACTTTGCCGTAACGAACAGGTAGAACAAACGACGCAAACAGAATACTAATAGCAGATTTACTTTCGCTCAACTTTAAACGGCTCTTCTTATTTGTTTCGAATTTGCTAAATTTTTAATAGCATGGGATAGGTTTGAACCGTCAATTAATATCGAAATGCAATGAGCCAGGGGATATCATAACTGACAGCCGATTCCGGGCTTAATATGAGCTTTGAGTGGGTTCAATAACAATTTCCTAAATACATATTTATCAACGTCAAAATATATGTTCAAACTTCTGCTGTCGAACGCCTGAGAAATACCAAACGCAATTAGTAAATTAAGCTGTGGTTAAAATAGTTTCGTGTAGTCACGATAAGTGCCTGCTCGATGAACCTACAATATAATTAGACTGCAACTTTGATTCCGCATACAAACGTAATGCATCAAAATGGACCATGATGATGGCTATATACTGTGACTTTGTCGAAATAACCAATGCGATTAGTTGAGACTTAGTGTAATCTGATCAAACGCAGGCAACCGCGTGATTCGGCATGCGGTTTCATCAATCCGATGTTACTTTGATGTCACACATTGGCGAATTATTGATTAACTATTATTATCAGGTGTGCAAATATATTAATAAAATATTTACACAAATTATTTGACAGTGTTCTGAATCAATATGCTGAGTTTTGATCAAAAACTCATAATATTTATCAAGCAATCGAAAATTTTCCGAAATGAATGGCAAAGTAAATTAATTCGTTTAAATCAATATCAATTAAAAATACGTTTTATTACAAATGTGGATAATTTTATTCATATAAATGTTTGCATAGATTTAAATAAATGGAATCGTTGAAAAGTGTCTAAATATTTTTATGAAAAAGAGGTTTTTCAGCTTTATTTATTATTTACCATTTAAAATCAAATTATATAATATTTGAAATGGCTACATAATTAATCATAGCTGATTATTCACTAGTTTAAATACGCATCATATATTAAACAAACAAAAAATACGTGATTGGTAGTACAGATTAACCCAGGTCACGCATAAAAATAGAGATTATTTAAAAATATAAAATAATTTAAAGTATGCACAAATAAAAAGTTAAAATAACATCAAATATTAGTTATATGAATTATAAAATCAACTTTATGTGAAGTCATGTAGAAAAGCTGATATCTATATATCTCAGGGATGAGCAACTTTTTTTAAACTTATGAACAAACACTGAATAATGAACTCAAATCATCTATTTATTAACAAAATAAACATAATTTAAAAAAACACTATTAAAAAAACGGCGAAAGATATAAAGTAAAACCCTGTTTTTACCCTGTATACGTATCCACAATTTCCCGCTATTTGCGTTCAATTATTTGCAGTCCGTTTTATTTTAGTACATTTAGCCTGTACGTTTTTTTTCCCGCAATTTACGTTTAAAGTATATAAAATTCGAATATTTTTTTAAACGTATTTAAATAAATACGCGACGTTTTTAAATGTTAGAAATAAATATTAGGAATCAGAACGGTCCATTAATTCGAGATAAGGTTCTGTACATTGCGTCTCGACTAAATATCGAAGGATTAACTGCATCAAATTGCTGGATAGATCGTTTCAAGAAGAGGTACTCTTTAGTGTATAGATCAGTTTGCAGGGAATCTCGAAAAGTTGATTTGGATATCGCTGAAGATTGAAAGCATACGGAAGTTCCTACTGTAATTCCAGACTATGCTCCAAGAGATATTTTGAATACTGATGAAACAAGACTGCACTCTAATGTTCTTACCTCGAAGACATTCGTCTTTAAGGGTAAAATTTGTCATGGAGGGAAATTAAGTAAAAACAGGCTAACTGTTTTTTTGATTCCAAATTCAGATGGTAGTGAGAAATTTTCCCTGTTGGTAATTGAAAACACAAAAACCTCGGTGCTTCAAAAATATCATCGAGGTAAGCTGTGAGGCTTATTGAGGGCCTTAAAAGCTATTTTTTCATTGAAAATGTACAAGACGAATTATAAGATCCAGATATATCGATTAAAGAGCTGTAAAAAGCCAAAAATAAGTACCAAACTAATTTGCGTGATTATCTAAATAAAAAAGATCTACGTTTTACCACCAATTACGTTTTTTTATCGGTTCCTTTAAAAACGTAGAAACGAGGTTTCACTGTATGTGAAAAGAGATTATGATTAAGCCTAGGGTGCAATGAGGGTGCGGGACACTGTAGGTATTTTTAAAATTTAACATGTAAAATCTTTGAATGGTCGCACGAGGAAGTGTGGCGGGCCGCGGGTCGCTCACCCCTGATATATCTGGTCTCTAATGCATTGGGAAGGAAAACTCTAAACCTAAACTCTTTCTTCTTTCTAAGGTAGGGTACCTTAGAAAGAGAGGGTCTCTTTGAGAAGGACTTTTCCATGATAAAAGGATTACTATTGCACGACATGATTAATAATCAGTTGTGTCTTGTTATGAGGAGGTCAAAAATCACCTGAATCAGTTTTTTGCCAGCAAAGAACGATAGCAGAAGGTATTGGACCAGAATGGACAATATTTAATAAAATATTTATTCACTATAAGAAAATAGTGATAGCGCTTAGAGAAGAGGAAAGCAAACACCAAGGCAAACCCTCTCCTAATTGCGTAGA
>JAGXCT010034504.1:0-19383 GCA_022495035.1 Philopotamus ludificatus
TTGCACCCCAGCCGGTGCCAGCCAGTTTTCGTATGAGGCTGACTCTAGATCTGACCTTCCTGGCATAATAATTAATGATACGCCTATACCTTGGAGCTCGGAAGCAAAGTATCTTGGGGTAACTTTAGACCCAAAATTAACTTGGAAAATACATATCAAAAATATCCTTAAAAAAAATCCCTATAATAATATATCATCCTTCGTCCGCTTATATTTTTTTTTATTTATAAATGAAGTGTAGCATTTTTAAAAATCGCATAATTCGAAGACTGACTATAATAAATTAGTACCAGTATTTAAATACGTAACAAGTTATTCCATAGCATACAAAAAAAGTTACGATCGATACAGTTATCAAGTTATATATTTAGATGTATTTTTAAATGTGAAATAATTGAGGAGTTTCTCGCAATGGAATCTCTTAAAGATCTCCAAGCAAAGGGAATTGTTATATTCGAAAAAGTTTAAAATTGTTTAACAAGATTTAATTTACCAGGAAACAAAATTGAGCCTAACAATTTACGCAGCGAAAAGTTTAAACAGTTAAAAATGTTGGAGCACTATGCGAATTCGGGATAAAGTTTGTGAAAATTATCATATTTATAATTTATCTAAAGATTTTCACCTGGATTCTGATTTTAATAATGGAATGTCAAATCAGACATTGTATATTATATTTTTTCGATCAGAGTATGAATACCAGCAAGGCCACTAAAGACATAAGAAATTCATGGTAAGTCCATCAAAGGTTTAAATCGGGAAATAGAATTCCAAAAGATGCATCTAAACCTGGACGACCTTCGAAATTTGATGATGACATATCGAGATCCCTGGTCTAGGATCTTCAATTAACTCAAATCCTCATGATCCACTGTACAGTTAAATTTAAAAAAATAAAAAAGGGAATTTGGACACCGCAAGATACAGAACTCGACCCTTTTTACAACAAATTTTAACTAGAGATGAGAAATGGATTTTTTACGATAACATGAGTGGATAAAAGCAAAAGCTTTCTCTGCGTCAAGTTCCAACTAATAGTTTGGGAATATTTCTACTGGGAGTTAAACTGGGAGGTTTGCCATACTTCTCCATATTTCTCAGACTTTGTTACTAGCTAATATTTTTCTCGCAAATCTTTAGATTCTTTGAGCACACTTAGTATTACGATACGAAGCCGAAAAGCTGTTTTTTTAAAACAATAAAAAACTACAAAGAAGAATAAAAACAATTTATAATAATGATTAAATTTATGTTTTCTAATAATATGTACAATTATGAAATAATAATTACATTAACTAAGAAACAATAACGCGATTTCTTTCTGGTTTTCCTAATATTATCATATAGGAAATTTTAATTTCATAAAATTGTCTTTGGTTTGATTATAAAATCACGAAGACGAGTTTTCTGATAATATATTAAAGCGATTTTTTAATAATAAGACAATAAAATCTATTCCTGAAATATCAAATCCTAAGTAGACATTGCATCTTGCCCTTTTAACTAATATATGAATACAGTTTTTTCACGTCAAATACACCCGTATGCAAATCAAATGCACCCTTTTGCATATCAAATACAACTTTTTACAAATCAAACAGATTTTATAAATGAAATTGACCCTTTTGAACATTAAGTTAAACAATTAAATATTTTGCAAAATATGTACTATATTTTTATCAGTTCCTTCAAAACTGTAAAAAACGAGTTCCACTATATTTTTGTAGTACCTCGAATTTAAGTTTTCTCGCTAATTACGCTTATCAGTTCCTTCAAAAACATAAAAAAGGGGTTCCACTGTATTTAGTACCGCGAATCTTACCCCAAATTTCGGTAGGCTCATTGGTTTTCCCGGGTGCATTTGATTTGCAAAGGGTATATTTGACGTAAAAAAACTGTATGAAGAGGAGACCCATTACCGCATGTTTTATAAAAATATTTATGTAGGCAGTTTGGCGCACTGGAATTAATTAATTTAATGCCACATATTCTTTGTTGAATAAATAATATAAATTTCTATCCAACTGAATTAATATTAAAAAAATTAAGTAGTGTTTAACACTAAGGGGAATATTAGTTTGAGAGACTTATTCCCCTTGCATCTTTATATTTTTTATAGAATCTTTATATAGCTGAATGATGTTTTGGAATACTTTTGTTATGTCATCCATCGATTCTTATCAAATAAATAATTGAATAAAAAATTATATTTTATCTAAAAAAGGGTAAATTTCCACTTATCCTGGTTTAGATATATTATAAATACATTTGCTAGTATTTAAATACATATGTACGTTTATTATATTCCTCTTAAACGTTCAATTATATGCAAATTCAATTAATTCATGATTTTAATTCTTTATTAAAAGTTTCATCTTACTAAATATACAAAACATGGATACACATTATCTTTCTTCGATGAGTTCCATTATTTTTTGTTCTTTAGTCAGAACCCTCATGTCTGAGGATCGTGACCATTCTTGTTCCGATTTTTTTTATTTTGTCTGTCCAGGATTCTCTGCATTCTGCATCCTCCATCGCAGCTACTACGGTAAAACCTGTGGCGGTCTTCTCCTGCGTTCTTCTAGGTTTCCAAGTGCGACAAACTTCTCCAGGCTATCGTTTAAATCGGCCCAAAGTATCGAAAAATCTTCTTGAGGCATATGGTAGAAAGCTGGTCTTTTCTGTAGTTTCCGATTTCTTTTAGGACTGACACGTTTTTCCGTATAGCGGTCCATAGTATTATCAGTAGACGTCACCAGCACCACATTTCAAAGGGGTCAATTTTCTTTTCCATGTTCTCCTTTATGGTTCAGGTTTCTACGCCATAATTATAAATTGAGAATAACAGACTCTGCACTAAACATATTTTTGGCTTTTTGGATATCCCCAGTTTTTCCAAATTGTCAATAGCATCGACATTGTATTTTTAGCCATCCCTATTTGCCTTCTTATCTCTGGCTCACAATTTCCGTTACTCGTTAGTAGTGATCCGAGATATAGAAATTTTTCAACCCTCTCCAGATCTAGAAGATTGAGTTTATTAGTATTGATCGCGAGTCCTAATTTTTTTATTTTCGCAGACAATACTTTTGAGCAGATCGGTCATACTTCTTCGTTAATGGCTATCAATGTCGTATCGTCAGCAAATTTAAGATTTGATTTTTTTTACCCTATATTAAACTGTTGAGAACGTCTATGGACGTGACTAGTATTAGGGTATAGATGTAGTACGTGGGATATTTTAATTTTAAAACGATCTCGTTTACGTTCGAGTTAAATTTTTAAAATTTGCAAGCTCTCTACTCTCAATAGGAATTCGATTCCGGATTCTATGACATCTAAAATGTAGGACACATGTGTTTTATAAAACACTTAGCTTTGAACGAGACATATTGAGTTGGCTGAGCTCCAGCCCCACGTATGGAAACGGGGTATGGGGGAGGCTCAAGTTAAGGGTAGGGGAGGTCAAAACGTAAGTAAAACGCTTGAAACGTTTGCTTTGGAGGTACACTCTGGTTCGACATTTAATAAGATTTCGAAAGCGCATTTCAGCCCCAACAATAGCGCCGAAAGTTTGAGGGTTAGGGCCGGACTCTGAAAATAAAATGAAAAAAAAATAATAATAAAAACCCGTGTCAATTTTCTCGCAGTTTCGGACGCGGCCGATTGATTTTTATGTTTTGACCCGTTCGACTCCTATTGACAAAATCTCGCAGGCCAAACACAATAGATTACGGGGCGTAAAGAGGCTCTCACGTCCCCAGCTTCCGAGACGGCCTGTATAAGCGTCGAACAATGAGGCCCGCCGGGGTCAATCCGTAAATAAATCGTGGCAGGTCACTACGGGGGCCAACACTTCGAATAAATTGATCGTTCAATACTGCATACAGAAATATACTACGGATTAAATCTATTTAAAAATTTTAAGCTTTAAAATTATTTTATTAACTCGAAGCATTTTTTTAGGATTAATCAATTTTGCAATAATCTCAATGCAATGGGTATTTGGGGGTACATACTCCGAGCATGATTAAATCTGACTCCATGATGGTTAAGACGTAAATATTATATAAATGATATTAAAAAGGAAAAATATTATTTAAAATTTTTCTTAGTGTGATATTTTACATAACAATCTCCAATATGAAGTCCCGGTTTGCGAACACAGGTATCGCAAAACAGCCTTGTTTCACGCCTTCTACCCGGAATATTTATATTTAAACAAACTACACTGTCTTTCTAAGTCTCAGAACGCAATATGTGTAACTTATCAATAAGACGATCTTCTGCAGGAATATTGGAAGTGCGTCTCGGGATTTGGCACCTTGCCGAAAATCACCTACAAGCTGGTCAACTAATAATTGAACAAATTTTAGTCGAGTCAAATGCTTTTCATTTATTTCTTCCTTTCTGATTTTATAGAGTATGTATGAGTTTATTACGCACACCTCCATCTCCCCAAATTTTTTTTTTGAATTATAGGAAGCTAGTACAAAAATAAAGCCGTATTAAATGGGACGCTTTTGCATTATACACATTGAGAGTTCTGGAATGCTATTATTATTAATGTCAATCTGCATCCAGTGTATTCAAGGATCAACCAAATTTATGATCACACGAATTCTACATATTCTATAATCCAATGACCATGATTTTAAAAACAACACGTGTTATTTAATAAATTATTATTTTGGATTTCTGAAGTATAGTGTATATATTAAAAACCTTATATAATAATTATATAAATGATACGTAATTGATTGTTTTTATTATTTAACTCAGTTTTATTTGATAATCATAATCAATAACATCTTATAATATACAAAATATACACGATAAAGTGAGAATAAGTAAGTTTTCCTGGAGGGCCCGCCCTACGGCGAGTCTAAGTATAGACTACCTCTGACGAGCCATCGTGGCAACCATCGCATCTAAATACTCCTTGGAAATACAGGCGACCAACACCTAGAAAGGCAAAGGGTGAGCTGGTATTTGGGGAGGAGAATCTCGCTCCGACCTGGCCGGCGTAAGTCACAAAAGCCCTGTAAGCAGGGATGGAAGAGACAAGGTCCCGGTGACAGACGGGGCCAGGGGACCACCTCACTACATTGAGCATGGTCTCTCTTTCATAGGAAAAATCTGGACATTCCCAAAGAATGTGTTCCGAAGATTGTTCCATAGAGTCACAGAGCTCGCAAGCCAGGTCATCCTTGAGGCCCAGACGATGAAAATTGGCGTTAAAGGGGCCATGTCCCGTGATAAACTGAGACACGTAATGGCTGACCCGACGTTAGCGCGCGGGACTTTAGCGCAGAGACATTAGCGCGCCAACTTTAGCGCGCCGACGTTAGCGTGCAAATTATATTTTTTATATAAATATATATTAATTTATTATATTCGTGAAATGTGTTATATTTTCTTATATACATAAAAAAAACAGTTATATAAGTATAAAAACAGTTATAATATAAGTTGGAATTAAAAGTGTTATAAAAAAATAAATTATAAAATATATATATATAGATATTTTTCCATATTTTGGATAAAATTATTTGGAATGCATTCATAATGCATTAGAAAGAAACGATACAAAAAAACCCACTTACAATTTTGCCTGGATCTTATCGATTTATCTTAATTCCCCCATCAGAAAAAAATCAAAATCTATGCAGACAATGCATAATTTGTTGCAATCGATAAATAAACGGTAAAAGAATAAGAAAAGAAACTAGGTATTATTGCTATAAATGCGATGTTGGGCTTTGCATACCATGCTTCGAAATTTACCATACTCAACTCAATTTTTGAATAAAATGTTAAAAAAAAATACATACTTTTAAAATTTTTATTTAAACATAATAACATTTAAAACAAAATCAGTGAAGAAAAATAAATCAACACTTTAGGCATAGTAAATATTATTTTTATTAAACTGTCAAAGGGTTATAAGATGTAATTTTGGATCAAAAGTTATCTTAGGTAGGTTATTATTTTTTATTAAATAAGCCCTCAACAATACAAAATAATATTATTTTGCGCGCTAACGTCGGCGCGGTATTAAGATACCCTTGCTTTAAGTCAGGGTTGTACTGCATACATCTGCCCCTTCAACGTCCTTACTTGTAACGTCAGCAGAATCAGGGTGCCACGTAATGGTCAGGAATAAGCCAGTGCAGCTTAACTCGAGCTAGTACATTGGGGAAGAACCGGAAACCAGTTCTTCCCGTACTCTCAGCAGACCAGCGGGATTGCCATATCTCTAACGCGATGTTTTGGAGCCGGATCTTAAATGCAGCTTGCTCCAAAGCTTCGAAACCAGTTGGGAGAATGTCCTGGTCCCCAAAACGTGCTCGGTAGCCACGAGGGATCAACCAGCCCATTACCATTAATTGTCGCGTGTCGGTATTAGACGTGGCTGCGATGGCTGTTGGTATAATCATGGTTTCGTGGATTCTATGGAGCTTCTGAAGAGCCAGGCCGCTATTCAGGCCAACACGTATGTGCTACAGGTGGTGCCCGTAGTACCCGATCAGACCGTAAATTAAATACGAATTGGCCCTAGCCTCGTCTGATTATTATTGCTATAATCAGCACGTTGACAGCTCGGATCCCGGGCTCATGGCTAGGGACCTGAGACGTATTTGAAGATCCTAGATAACCTGTTGGACGACCATCACAGCCCTGGCATCAGGGATAGATTGGGACGAACGTGTCTCTGCTGGAGATACGCGTAGTGTCCTTCAGGTGGCAAATACCCGCCTCAGAGTTTGAAGGTCACTTATCTATGTATGTATTAAAGATTTAATACTAATGATCACAAAACATATGTTTAAATATTCATGATGAGAAAATGAGATTTTTATCTGATGTTGTTGCGATATGATGCCCCATGAATAAAATATTCTAGGTGCAGTTGTTCAATAAATATTAAATTTTCTCCTAACGACCAGTAAAATCTCTCCATATATAATATATAATATATACAGACATATACGATAATATAATATTATTAGTTAACCGAAAAGACATGATAATATTTCTATATAAAATATTTTATCTTTCTCCATAATTCAGCTGATTCCACTGTTTTTTACGTCTTTTACTGAAGTAAAATATTTATTTCTGAGTAAATGCTCTCAAGATATAAAAATATGATAAACCGATGGTGAATAAAGTGGATGCTCAGTGGTCGCCAAACGGTAGTTCGTGAATTACTGGTCGCTCGCGAGCGGCATTTCCGTAGCTCGCGTATGATATTTAATCAATATAAATTTTATTATTGGACCCCAAAATGAACTAAATTTCAATGAATGCTTAACAAGTTGCCGTTGTAAAATTAATTTCTAAGTAAAATAGAGTAGGCATACCCGGCGTCATACACTTTATCTCTCTCTCGCTCATTTGTATCGCCGTTTAGGTGAGAATGACAGTTAGCAGTGGATATAATGCCACATGTTCTCATTTTTTTGTGTGTGCACAGGGAGAATATATGAATAACTATTCACCACTAGCGCCCGCCACGGAGGCTCAAAACCAACGGCGTCGTTCGATGGGGTCTATATACTATGGAAAATAGACCCCAAGCTTTTAAATTTACATTATTGATAAATTATTCATTAATATCTTGACTTAAAATGCTAAAAAATTAATTATTCTAAGAATAAAAATGATTTTCATGAGATATGCTTCATAATTTAGTCATAATTTAGTTATAGGAGATACGTCTCTGGGATCTTCATCATCGTCTCGTACCAGAGATACGTCTCTGGGATCTTCATCATCGTCTCGTACCGGAGATACGTCTCTGGGATCCTTTCATCACACCTATCATCGAACTGACGACACCTGCAAATTCTTCAATAAACATCATCTACAAACAAAGCGTGTTTCACTTTGTCTCGATCTTCGAAACGCGATCGTCAACTACCGGACGATCGAACGTTTTGGCGCCAGCGGTCGTGTACCATTGTAATACACGAGCTCGGAATTCTTCTTTGATGGAGGCAGCGACAGGTTCCATTTATTGGACTACTGCTCGCGTCCCCTAACATTTGAGTGGCGGCGGTAGGTTTACCTTTATGTGATGAGAATTTTTGCCCGCCTTAACATTTATAATATTTATTTTTTAGTTTTTTTAGAGAAATATGGACAGTTTGTGATATGTAGAATTTATATTAAAAGAGTTATTCAAGAAAAATCTGAACTTAGGATCCCAAATAGACCCCAACGGCACGGCTAGGGTAAGAGTTTTATTTTTTTTGCTTATTAAAAAGGTTTTCATAATCTGGTTACAATTAATAGTTTTATTTTATTAATTAAATGTTTATTATGTATTACGATAATCATCCTGATCATTCTGGATCCATTGTAGTTATGAAAATTATGCATTAGTAGATTCTTTTTAATTTAGTAATATTATGTCAAAAGAATTTGTTTTTTTGGTACTTTTTATCGAAATTTTTTATCCCAGTTGTAATAAAAAATAAAAGTTATCCTCTCATTTTTGTTAGCTCCTACTTGGTAAACCTCCCGTTTTTAGCCTCTAAGTTTGCGACATAACATTAACCGAAGTAAACTCCTATTACTACTTTTATTTGAATTTTGTTCCTTAGGATTTGACCTAAATAACATATATTTTTCTAATACTATTATTCAAAATCCAATAAAATATTCAATAATTCAAAATACATGAAATACTCTGAAATAATCCTAATCATTTTTTACTAATATAAATATTTATAAAACAACTAAATAATTTCGCGAATTTATCGATATCAAAAAAATAAGAATTTAGTATCCAGTATTTTATTAGAATAATTAACACAAATAAAACATAATTTTACATCACAAGTTACATTAAAATATAGTAATAATTCAGGAAAATAAAAAATCGTGGATGGAAAACTCGCGAAATTATTTGACGCTGAATATATTGTTTAATATTTTTCAGTTAAATTTTACTTGGTAAAAATCTTTTGATAGATATTTTATATCCGGCTAATTAAATTGCGTATTATATTAAATGAAGGAAGTTTTTATTTAAAAAATGTAGCTCATAACTATTTTACTCAAGCAATAGCTAAAACATCTGCCCCACTTTACAAGAATTTAAATTATGTATAGATTTTAATATAAAATGGTCCTCAGCTCATTTATTAATATACTATGATTAAAAAGGATAGTGTTTTTATATATTATTTAATCGATATATCATTTTTTTAATATGAAAAATAACTATTATAAAAATAGGGTTTGTTTTTTAGGTTTAATCATGGATTTTAATTCATGAAAAAAATTTTGTCTGAAATTTGACAAAATTCATGTCAGGCAGCCCCAGCGGAGTTTGCAGAGAGCGAAGCCTGATTTCGAGCCGAGTGACATGAATCGATTACCCGTCAAATTTAAAAACTGCCCTGGGGAATCCATTAATCAATAACATTTCCGAATCCACCATCAAAAATGAGGGGATTGCGAAAAAAATGTGTTTCGACACTTTGTCTTCGTCGGAAAATATTGAAAATTGAATGCGAAATCAGCACAGACCGGAAATTAATAGCATTTCACGGAGACGATTTTTTTTATAAATAAATATTTTAAATAAAATTGTTTATTCCGCGTAATTAATTTAATTGTTATTTTTTCATGGCGCCGTGGATACAACGAGAGATTCTCTCAAAACAAGATATCTAATTGGATTCTGCGAAATTTAGCCAATCAGCAAAAATTTTAAAATACTCCGAGAAACGATAACAAGAAAATTAAGATGAAATTTTATCAGAGCCGTTGATAAATTGATATTTAATCTTTCGACATAATACGGGTTTAAAAAAAAGCAATACAAAGCCGTTCAATTTAATTATTTTAGAATAACTGTAATAAAAAGTTGGAGAAAAAATATTATTTTTAAAATACAGTAAGCCCCAATTTTTAAGTGCTTGGAAAAATTTAAATAAATATAATATACATACTAATTTCATAATTATTTGAAAAACAACTTTAGGCTTAGATACTTTGATGGGAGGTTAGAAAAGAAATAAAAAAACTTATTCCTTGATAAATGCCCTGCTTATTCAACTAATTTAACACTGAGGAATATTAAATTACCATTTTCCCCTCTAAACTGTATTAGTTAGTCTGGAGCCAATAGACTTGGGAATAATCTGTGCTTTTAAAGATTACTACCGAGCGACGATGATTAAACTCGGAGCGTCCAAGAAGATCCCATAAATTTTAAGGTACAATCAACCCTCCTATAGCGTACACTTCTATAGCGTTTGCGGCGTTTTTTTGTATATCGGTCTCTTTTATAACGTTCATTTTACAAAACGCAATATTTTCAAGGTGAAATTAGAAAATATTTGTCAGTAGCTGTTTCCCCCTTCACCTCGCTAGACATTAAGAAAATATTTTTGTCGTGGAACAAATTATGATCAAGTAAATCGATGCATACGATTTTTAGGGCATTAGGTCTGTGTTAAGGGGGTTACAATCATTCAATTTTTTTATAAAAAACTTTTTAATTATTTAATATGTGCATATCTATCAATCTTAATAATAATAATATTATCTAAGAGCTAATAACATAATAAGGTCTCTGTAATAATTATTCCCGTAAGCGTCGATTTCTTTGATTGGCAATTTACAACTTGATTTTGAAATTTTATTGTTTTTTTTATCTTTATAAACTAGAAAGTCATCATATGCTAGAGCATTTTTAAAAAAAATAACTAAAAAAACTGTCACCTTAAATTCCCCTGGCATGAGCTATTGCTATCCAACTAAACACGTACAAGGTCATTGAAAATATTAAAATGGGTCAAATGTTTGATTTGCTTTAAATCGCAAAATACAATTAAAAGAACCTAACCCCAAATTTAGTATGGGTGCCTAACTTTCTATAGCGTTTTTTCTATTGCGTGGTCCCTATCTCAATGCTATAGAAGGGTTGACTGTATATATTTCAGATGCAATGCTTTACACTGCTAAGGCATAGGGTGAAATTAAAGAAATAACGATCAAAAGATGAAATAGAAGATACTGGCGAAAAGAGACTCAACATAGCCGGGCCAGAAACACTAGTAGAAGATATTACGGTGCACAATGGTGTTATTGGTTGGGAAGAACCTTCTACCAAAACTTAGGAAAATGATAAAGAAGTCATAGCTTTGGACCAAGCCGCACTCATGAAGAGACTCCATAGTATTGCCTTAAAGATATGGCAATCCCGTTGGTCTGCTGAGAGTACGGGCAGAACTGGCTTCCGGTTCTTTCCCAATGTACTAGCTCGAGATAAGCTGCATTAGTTTGTTCCTCACCATTACGAGTCCCATTTTATCACGGGACATGGCTCCTATAACGCCAATCTTCATCTTCTGGGTCTCAAGGATGACCCGGCTTGAGAGTTTTGTGACTTCAATGATCAATCGTCGGAACACATTCTTTGGTAATGGAATTTTCTTATAAAAAAGAGACTATGCTCTATGTAGTGAGGCGGTCCCCTGGCCCCGTCTGTCACCAGGACCTCGTCTTCTCCATCTTTGTTTATGGGGCTTTTGTGACTTACGCCGACCAGGTCGGATCGTGATTCTCCTCCCTTAACATATTACCTTTGTCTTCTTAGGTGTAGGCCGCCTGTATTTTCAAAGAGTATTTAGATACGATGGCTTGTAGGAGGTAGCCTGCATTTAGACTCATCGTAGGGCGGACTCTCCAGGAAATCCTCAGCTATATAGTAGACAGTCACATCCACGAAAAATCCGATGAAGAATTATCTGGTGAAGAAGAGGTAAACTTAATCCATCCAATTCCAACAAATGAAAATAGTATGAAGCATATTGAGGACCTTTAAAGCTTCTTTACTAGCATTGGAAACGATTTATAAGAACGTTTTTTTATCGGTCCCTTAAAAAGTGCAAAAACGAGATTTCACTCTATGTAAATGAAATCATGAATATGGCGATATTATTTTTAAACATTTTTCCTGAAAATTACGCGAAGTTTTTCACAATTTAATTTTCCAGCCGTATTATTTATTTGGTTGTACAATTTACCGGTTGTTCGTGGCACAGAGGACTAGTCTGGTAACTCTCAATTAATACAATTTTCCGAGTACTGAAAATCCCGCCGGATTTTCCGTCTGGCGGGTCACGGCAACTTCACGAGCCGAGACGGACTCTGCCGTTTCTACACGGTCCCCTATGGGATTTTCATTTATCCAATTAGGTCCCCTCCTCCGCCAGCTGTCACTCGATCCACTGACATCTAATGCCGCAGCATTAATGTCCAGAGATTACCCTCATCTGACATGCGATACTGTCAATTGATACAAATTATGTCTGTGCTTGTCAATTTTCATAGCTGGGCCGCTTTACGAACGGACGTGGTCGAAAAGTTACATGACCAAATGACGAAACATGTTAAGCAATGTCTTAAGAAATAATTTAACATTAAAAAAATATACTTGCATTATTTTTTTTTCAGCATCCCAGTTCAATAAAATTCACGGAATTTTAAAATGAACAGATTTAATCATCCAATGCTGAACATATCACGATGTTTTTAATTATATGTATATAAAACTATGTCTATACATTAAAAAATACTTATACCAATGCAATATTATCCATTCGCATATAATTAAATGTTATCAATATGTATAATTTACATTTAATGATGATGATTAGATGTTTGATTCGGGTTAATAAATTTTTAATCCATATTTCGCTTGTGTTTGTTTATCAGATGATAAATATTTTTAAAATTTAATTATGGAAACGTAGAATCTATACAATGCAAAATAAACTTAATAATTTTGTTCAAATACATTATAAAAAAAATAGTTTTCGATTAAATAATAGGGTTCGCGAGATTATTTGTCGCACGTAAAATTACCTAATAATTACGTTAATAATCAAACAAAATGTTATAATTATTTATACATATGCCTTACCTAATCGTCTAAATAAATAATAGCAGAAAAAATTAATGTACAAGTCATCTGCATGGGTCGAATATTTTAAGCCAACTTTATAAATATAAGCTTAATAAATTATTCTTTATATTATATAAGTACGTGATACATGACTCCCTGTGTCTATGACGCAACTTCTAGAATACCCCAGGGTTCTAATTTGGGACCATTATTATTTGTTTTATATTAAAATAATTAAAGACTTAAAACGATTTAAATCAGTTTTCAATCAATGGTAAAAGTTGTAACCCTGGTTGTAACCAGTTTGTAACCCTCGAGAAAAAGAGTAAGTAATAGTAAAAAAAGGAAGCCCTTATAGGCCACCTCACTACCATCGAGCTCGTTCGCGTGTGCCTTTTCTTCCACCAAATATGAGGACAGTTTCTCTCGGAAACTCTCCGGTAACCAGAGTTATTACTATGTTCAACCACTTGGCTAATCATATTAAAATTTTCGATCTAAAGTATCGTCATTTTGGTGATCTGTTAAATGACGATATCTGTTATATATTTTTATATATCTTTGTTCTTTTTACATTATTTTTATTTTATTCAGTGTAATAATAATAATAATATAATTATAATTTATTAATAATTAATAACTGCGAGTTTTAGACTAGATCAACATAGAAATAGATATAACTTTAAGGATTTTTACAGAGAATTGATTGTATTTTATAAGACAAAACTGTATGACAAGTGATAGAGACTTGAATAAAGATAGAAACAAATAAAGCGAGTGAAAAAAAAAACAATACATTTATTATTTGCATTGAAAACAGCAAAAACTAAATAAAATTGAATAAATGCGAAATGAGTTCATTCTATTAATTATTATAATTTTCTTTTTACAAAGAATTGAATACATTACCAATAATCTAAGTTTAATGATCGTGACTGAATATAAAAAGTGAACAACATTATTAATTATATTCCATCATGTATGTAGTGACATACGGAGCTGTTTTGATACTCATTTTACTACAATATGCAACATCCGAAAAATTATTTGTAAGTGTAAATTATTTATTTTTCCTTCATCATCATCATAACCATTCTAAAACATTCTCATTTTATCCGGTATGCCGCCAAATCACTCCATTCAGATCCGAATGATCAGACGGGTTTGGTGACGGCCATGTAGAGTTTGACTTTAGTCTTCTTTAAGAGGAATCTCATCCGTAGTTGCTGTTGAAGTCCAAAGTAGCATATGTTTGCTAATATGGTTCTTCTTCGTACTTCCAAAAAAGTTTTATTGTTTTATTTAATAAGTGAGACGAGATATGTGAATTCCTTGACGGTCTCAAAGCTGTACTCTTCGATTCTTAGATCTCATTGATCCTCAGTTCCATACCAATCTCAGAATCAAATCTTTTTATCAAATTTTCGTGTAGTCAAGTCAATTTTTAGGTTTTTCAATTTTTTTTCGAAGATAAATCCAATTTTTATTTATTGCGTCGTCTCATTTTTCGAATGTGCATTTTCCTGTACATCTCTTTTCCTGGATTGTAATTATTTGTAATCATTGTGACTGAGTCAACCCAATGTCCAACTCCTAACCTGGAGGACTAGAGTAGTCCACTAGGTGTAATAACTTGCATAATAGCGTCTCGTAAGCTATTTTTGATATTAATTCTATTTAAGATATTGTTAAGCTTGGATTTCTTTTTATTATTTATGTATATATTTAAATTCTGAGAAAATTTAGAAAGCTAACGAGACATTTAATTTATTTAGGGTAATTATAATATTAAATACGACTACATCAATATATGCAAAGGAACTTCTAAAAGTGTGAATGGAACTGAATCTTTCATAAAATTGGATGTACTCGAAAATCGACAAGTGTTGGCAGGAAATTTAACAGTGTTTCAAGAAGATGGACCCTTGCAGGTTTGTATCCTGATTATAATAATTTATTCGGCTATATAGTTTTTATTATTGTATTTTGGTATTTTAGTATGCACTGCAAATGTGGCGATGGGATGGAAAAAAATATGTATTAACGATGAACTTAGATCTGAGAAATGCATGTTCTGTTAAAAAAATTAGCGATGCTGTCTTTGGAATGTTTGTCAAATTTAAACGTAACACCTGTACAATTGAAAAGGTATATTATTATTAACTGAGATTTAGTCGTACTATTGCTGATGCGTTTTTTTTCAGGGAACGGTTCAATTAAATAATTTGGATGCGCAACGTATGGCTACGGACTTGTACATGAAAATGATTTATGGAAAATATAAAGTTCACTTTGACTTTGCGACGCCATCTTTTAACATTTTATGTCTCGATATTATGGCGGATTTTGTTCCAGTATGATGTTTAAAATGTTTAAAAACATAAAACTTAAGCCAATGAGATTTTTAAGCGACTCTAATAAATATCTCGATTAAATACGTTTATTATTATTTAATAAAGAAAATGGAAAACGGTTTGAATAAAAATTAACATCAGACCTGAAGATACTTGACCTGATGTACAGCATAGCACTCAACATAGTCACTCAACAGAGTTTCTGAATTTTAAGGTCTTAATTTTTAACACTCCTCCGGTGTAATTTATTTATTTATTATATTAACTGAAGCGGAGTCTGCAGCCAGAACGTCAACGATTGTAGTGGTCAACATGTCTGTTAATTATTTAGTCGATGCAGTTTGTTAGGCGGAAAACGAAAGCATATATCCAGAGTGTCATGGCGGCATCCATGTGTAGCGCAACAAGATGGCGCCTACCTTGACATTGCGACCGCTGGGGGCGAAGAGATAGAGAGAGAAAGAGGTAGGGGGAATTCTACAATCCTTTGAATATACAAATCAGTCTTTAGAATAATAAGAATCTCAATATGGAGGAGCAGATTTAATGCAAGCAAAGGTTGGTTTGATCGGATTAGAAAACGATAAAACTTGCATAGCTCTAAAATAATTGGTAAATCGGCTAGCACATGCGTAAAATTATTCCTTTGGATTAAAAAAAAAATTCACGAATTCAATTTATAATGTATACGAGACGACACTCTTTCGGAAACGAATGCCACGTATCCTAATTTTTATAGATGAAACATATGCTTCAGTATTAAAAGGAGCAAAGAATCATCTAACCATTTCCTCGGCACAAATGCATCCGCAGAATTAAAATTATGAGTTATGAATAAAATAATAAACAATATAAATTGGTTAATTATTAATGAATAAAAAATGCTGCAAATTTCTTATACCATTACATCCATACACGTGTATGTCAAACACAATGTGCGTGGAACATCCTTGGCAACTGCTGAGCCATGGTACGACACCAATATGAGATTTGACTGAGACACGATTTGAATGGCTATGACTCATATTTATATTTTACATTGTTTCTTTAACTTTCTTGTAATATAATGTATATTTATTGTTAGCTGTGTTTATGAGCTGATTTTAAAATCAACACCATCACTTAGCTTCCTCTAGTTTAGAAGTAACGACAAGCTAAAGTTCGAAAGAATCTCGCGCATGTACGACATGCGCGCCGCACTGAAGGGGTTCAACAACGATAAGCAATTTGGAAAAAAAAGCACTTTTTCTTTGACATTCACTGACAAATATACAGAATTTTAGAATAAAAGTCTTAAATAATAGAGAAACATAAAAAATATATATTTTCTTTAATTAACGAAAACATATAACTTTAATAAAGCAATAGCTTTATTCATTTGCTAAGATTTTTACATCTACTTGTGGATTTTCATACCCAGATGAAGAACTCTAAAAATTCAATTTTATGAAACGAATACGAAGGAATTTTGAATTTCTGTCCAGGAGGAATATCTAGTTGCTAATTTTGTTGCAGCTTTTAACATTAAATTTGTGTGAGCTCGGTTTCTCAACAATTACTAATAATAAAACTAAAAAAACTCTCTAAAATCTATTTTTTTTGATCTGAAAATTATTTAATCCATGAAATAAACACAGTAAAGGTCTTATTATTATTTTTTATATATGATTAGTTTAAAAGTATATTAATATATATTTTTAAAAATTACATTACACCTAAAACTAATTGTCTTATTTATTGTATTTAATTTATTAGTAATATTTAATTAATAAAAAAATAATATCTATTGCCTAGAGCTTTTGCCTAGTATTTGAGATCAATTATTGAAACGTAAAGCATAAAATTTATTTAAAAGTCGTCGAATAATATTGAAAATTTTACTAAATTAGTATGTCACCGGTCTTTGAAATATTAATATTTGAATGAAGATGCGAATCTTAGGAAAATGTACTAATTGGCATTCAGTATCCAGCGTCTCTCCCCGTCTCACCTCTTCTCAACAATATGCCTCACATCGATCGTAAAGCGTCTAAAATATTTAATTAAGAATATCGCCCTTTGAAATGTAGTATCAAATGAACATCTCGATATGTCTGCAATTTTTTATATCGAGTTCATCACTCTGATTGTTCTTTGGAGGTCACACATTTTTTTGATTTATGATGCGGTGTTTCAGAGTACATCCGGAATTTAATTAAACCGCACAATCGATTCGGATAATGGTCCGGATTTTTAAAAGCCACGCTCAGGTTGGGTCGCTTCTTTGTGCGATTGCTTTCATGATAACGCGGAACAATGGCAATGCAAACAATGGATTGTTTAGTATCCATTTACATAATGAAAATCATACTACGAATCCAGAGGAAGCTCGCCAGCGTTTTTCAAACGGTGTGGGGAGAGGAAAAGCCGTGCTGCTGCCGCGGTCCATTGTATCAAATTAATGTTGAAGAATTAATACCTCTGCAACGTCTCGCGGCTCGTAGAATTTAAATAAGATGACGTCGATAAAACGGCAGTGAAAATAGTTTATTTCGGTTAGGCGGTGGGGTCTTGTAGCGCCCATTAGACTGAAGGCACTTACATAATACATGGCAGACTGTAAACAGGAAATGGGATGAGGAGCGGAAGCCGCTTCCTGTTTGCAGAATTCGCCGGAGCAAGGCTCGCGATCGATTTGTCATTGTTAGCATGAGACAATGCGTTTTATTAAAGGCCCAAGGGACTATATATAAATTAGCGAATTACTTTTTCTATGACATTAACGGTCTAAGTATCGGTAACTTTCGATTAGGACGACACCGGTAATACCGGCTAAGATTTATTATCATTGCAGCGGAAATACTAGCGAAAAAGCTAAGCAATGTATAAGATTTAATAAGAAAAAAAATGTTATTGCCCTTAAATCCGTGTTTTTCGAGGTTCAAAGATTATACAAAATTAATCTTTGAACGCTAAAATAGCTTGTATCTCTTTATATATTTTATTTATCAATTTATTTGACTACGATGAATAAATGGCATAACAGAGAGATTCCAAAGCGCCATTCACCCATATAAAGAGAAGATTCTAAAGATACAAGATAAATGCGTCTC
Source organism: Philopotamus ludificatus (assembly GCA_022495035.1). NCBI lineage: Eukaryota > Metazoa > Arthropoda > Insecta > Trichoptera > Philopotamidae > Philopotamus > Philopotamus ludificatus. The sequence continues at coordinate 18,381 of JAGXCT010034504.1, forward strand.
TAACACTAATATTCCCCCAGTGTCAAACCACGACATTGATTAATTTTTACTATTTTTATTTCAGTTGGATTGAATTTTAGTTGTATTGAAAAAAATAAAAACAACAATATTCGTTAGTGTTGCCACGCGCGCATGTTATTTCTCGTTCGCATCCGGTACGATGTGCCGAGTGCGAGTGAAACGTGACACGTGCGGCGAAGGCTCAGTCTGCGGCGAGACTTTGCTGATAGCGTTATCAAATACACGTCGTATTAATTAGTTAAAAAAATCCAAAATATGGACTCAATTATGAAGCTAATTAAGAATAACTTCAATAATTCATTTATTTAAAAAAATGAATAATTCATTAATATCTTGACTTGAAATGCTTGGGGTCCTTCCGATGACGCAATATTTTATAATTTATCACAATAATATATTCGCTTAAACTTAACTGTTTATTCGAGAATTTCAAGCCAAAACAAAACCATTATGATAAGCTAACCTCAGTATTCGTCGGTTATGTCATCTCTATTTCTTCATATTCTCGAAATTTAATAAAGTCAATAAGAGAAGATAAAGATACCGGATGTGAGCGAGAAAAAACATCGCGCCAAAGGCAATAGAAGCCAATACTTTTTTATTAATATTATTAGCAATTGCAGACAATAAAAGACAGTGATTATTTTTAATATTTATTCTTTAGACTTTTTTAAGAGAATATTCTAGAGAAATGAAATAGTTGAGATTCCCAAAATACCCCATCGGCAAGGCTTAATAAAATTATTAAAAAAAAAACTGTTTTAAATAATAAAAAATATGATAATAAATTTAAAAAAATATATTTCTTATATTAGGGGGACCGAAAAGTCAACAAAATATATTTTTGTTAGTGAAAAACATCTAATAACTAATAAACAAAATAATTTCCATCATTAACACTTTTTGCTAGGGTAAAGGCACTTGTTCGATTCCCTTTTTAAAAAAGTCATTCGATTTTTCATTGAAAAACTTTTGCAAGTGC
>JAGXCT010034505.1:0-32016 GCA_022495035.1 Philopotamus ludificatus
TATATACACGGTTTGGGGATGAGAAAAATAAATTCGCAAGCAAAATACAAAGGTTCGTATCTCACGTTCGCGATCGGGCATTACCAACTTTTAATCATCGCCCGAATGGGTCGTGGATTGAAACAGTTTACCAACTGAAATGATTCAATCGTCGAACAATTTATTCGAATATAATTTGCAATTATTACGAAATGCATTGCGCAATGTTTAAAATGCAGCATAATGCGGTGTAGACGTATAACTTCATTAGGACAAACAACCGCAGGTGCTGAGCAAAATGTAATAATGCAACATGTTTAAGTGCAATAGCGGAATATTTATAGCTTTAATTAAAACTCAACGTCTTATATCTTGCGATAAAAAAAAATATTTGCAGTAAATAATTTTCTTGACCCGAATTTTGAATTTTTCGTTTTTTGTTCATTATATCATTTCATTTTAACACAGCTGACCTATTTAAATTGAATTCATGTATATCATAAATTTATATCTGAATTTAGCAATGAAAAAATATTCATAAAAGACATCATAAACAATAAATTGGCTGTGCTTCGCCAATTTACAAAACTCAAAGGGTTCAATTAAAATTTCTACTCTACTATATTTAGCCTCTGAAAATAATCATTTTCTAATTAAGATATTCTATCAAATATATTTTCAGTGATTAATAAATAAAAAACGAATCGATGTGGGTCTTAAAAATAGTTCCGATCACATAATGCCTATTTTTTTAAATGACGTTTAGTTCCTTCAGCGTTTCTGTCTTTATTTCATCAATATTATTATTTTTTTTATCTTTGGGAATAGAAAAAAATCGCAGAGGGCCATGTCCAACGAATTCCAAAGCTGAAGCAAAACAATCGATTTTCCTGAATTTTCTATTCTTTCCACGAGAAAACTTCCGAGCACACCAAAGCACGTGAAATATGTGTAACAATATATTATCTAATATAGCTAACAATGTCAAAATACGTCAAGGACAAGTCTACTACTATAAAATATGATACATTGACTCTTAAAACCACTATTTATTTATGCGACAATTTTACAATTAATTTAATATGATTTTCAATTAAATACCATATAATTTAATTTATTATTTTTAACAAATAAATATACAATAATTAAATCAATATATATAATTTTAAAAAGTCGTGGTTTATCGCAAAAATATATATTAGGGGTTTTAAAAAAACGGACGTTTTTTTCGTATTCTGTTTTCTATGATTATTTTCGGTTCGACCAATCCTTTTCAAGTCATATTTTGTATTATTAACATACCAACAACCTAATTTATTTGAAAAAAGCAGCAACAATATCCACTAAAAACATTTGTAGTGTGCTGAGGGATTATTTAAATGTTCACAAGCGAAATTAATGGTTCAAAGAATTTCGATAAATATATAAAAAAAATAACTTGAAAAATGGAAGATGCCATTCTAACTGCGAAAATCAAAATTAATTCAATTTTATCTATTTAAAAAAATGAAAATAGTCCCAGATATCCATGATCGAGTGTTCAAAAATATCAGGAAGATGTATAAGCAGAGGAAACGGATACCGCATGAGCTAGCCAATCGAATATATGCATGTGATCTTTTGAAAATGAAATCCAAAACTTTATTTTTGCATGACTTAATTACTGGAGAAAAAAATGCGTACTTTACTCTAACCGAGAACGGAAAATTCAATGGCTATCAAAGAGTCAGGTAGCAATACCAACCCTTAAGCCTGGCTTCATAAAAGACTGTTGTTTGTATGGTGAGACTGTATGGGCAGAATTATTTTAAGGCTTTTAAAACTGACCAAAAAATAAATGCAAAACATTATCATAAATAGCTGGACTATTTTTTTCGGCAAAAATTACACGAGAAAAATCAACCGACCTCATGGTTGAAGGTCATATTCTCCGAATATCGTTCCATTTAACTATCATCTTTTCAGATAGTTGTAACAGTATTTAAATGATTTTTTTAAAATTAAATACGAGGTTAAAAAATAACTAAATGAGTATTTTGCCTCCAAACTTTCATATTTATATGAGACAGGCATTTAAATATTGCCAGATAGGTGGAAAAGGGTTATATCTGATAATATTGATTATATTTTAGATTAATATGTAAATATGCAAATTAAATAAGAATTCAAATCTTTTATTTAAAAAACGTATATTCTTTTAAATACCCATAATATATTCATTGATATGGAAATAATACTAAACTAGTGATTTGTTCTTTTAATAATAAATACATTGTTTACACAAACCGTGTTTTTATTTAGCCGTACCGATTTTTTTCGAATAACTCTTTTAATACAAATCCTACGTGTCTAAAGAATAAATATTATAAATAATCATTATACTCTATTGTCTACAATCGCTAAAAAAAAAAAACAATATTCGCTTCTGTTGCCACGGGCGCGATGTTTTTTTTCGCTCGCATCCGGTACGATATGCCAAATGTAAGAGAAACGTGCGATTAAAACATGCTGCGAGAGCTCTGTCTGCAGCAAGACATCGCCGATAGCGGTGTCATTTACGCGCTATATTGATTCGTTAAAAATTAATCACGAATTATTTTTATTTTTTAAATGAAAAACAGTATATGTCTGAAGAATTAAATTATATCCTGACTTGAAATGCTTGTTTTCGAGCCGCCGTGACGGATGGAACAAATCCATATATAATAAGATAAGGAATAAGATCCAATAAATAAATTATTTATTGGTATGTATTTTAATTAATAAAAAATAAAACAAACGACACGTCTAATGTAGATTTTCTTATGATAACTTCAATGTTTTTTGTTTCACAAGTTGTTTATTGCTTATATATGCTCGTTATCCAGCCAAACAAATCTGTAGGTCCCATTGGATTTTTAAAGCTCGTTCTTGGCTTGGATAATATGTGAGAAAATGTCGTTTCATGCTGTTAGCAAATTGCAAGCCCTCGTAAATGGACCGTGTAAAAAAGTGTATTATAAAAAAAAGCAATTGAAATACTTTATTATATTCTAAACGTCATATTTTTGTAAAGTAAACTGTTCTTTAAGCATATTTTTATAGAACTCCTTGGTTTATTTTGAGTTTATTAAATATTATTTAATTATTAAAAGCTACGTACTATGAATAGTACGACTTTTAAAATATTTATGTGGACTATGTATTGTATTGTATTGTATAACACGATTAAATGCTTCGTTTTTATATATTTTTTTTAAATTTTCAATATCAGATAATAAAGGCTTTTGCGATGAAAATTTAATGGTTTTTTGTACGTCTGTATTTTCCGCGTAGAACGAGAATCAGTTGTATATGTATACGGATAATATACGATACGCTTTAAATATTATAATGTTCAGCAACATGTTATCTTTAAATTTATTATAATTGGCTAATTTGAATTTCAAATTACTACACAAGAGTAATCCGGAAAAACGGATAACTCACACTCGACGCACATTGATGTTACAATCACAACGATATAATTAAAAATAATATAAAACAAGATTCTATACCATATGTTCATACACGTATATACAATATATGACGCTTTCCACGGAAAATTATTCTTCGCAGCGTTGAATACACATATGACTAACTGATTGCAGATTGCGATAACAAAAGGCGACGTTACACGCACTGCAATAATATATATTTTTTTTGCAATAATATTCACATCTGTTATTCAAATAATCGAATTTGAATATCCGGCTATGCAAATCGTTGACAAATTTGCAGGAGAACGTTGTTAGATACCCGGTCGTTTGCGAAATGATTTTCGAATAAATAAAACCGGGGTCGGCCATGTTAATGACTTGAAATATGAATATTGATGGCGATTGAATATTCAAATTTCGGCTTTAATTGGTTATTGGATATACAGTGAATTATTTTGGGATGATAACAATAAAAAAATGTATACGTAAGACGTGTACATACATTTGCAATTCGAGCACTCGGCACAAGTTAGCGCACTTGTTAGACGGTCGAGGATGGACAGGCCATCGGGGGCGAAGACACTCGCCAATTATTGCGCGAGAACAATGGAACATTTCGGTCATTTTTTTTGTTCTTTGATATTATCATCCATTGATAAAAAAAATATATAAATTTTCGCACAATACCTCTGGATTTTTTAACTCAAATTGATTCCACTAATGACTTCCTAATTGCTCCGATTTTTTTTTCCATCGCTTCTCGCGATAATAATAATTCTCTCCAGCGAAAAAATAACTTGCAGTGACTGGCATGACGTATGATCGGGTAAATTATGATGTTTTGCATTGGGAAGGATGAGTGTATAATTTTCAAAAATATAACACAGTGTATTTTTGTCAGTTAACACGTAAACGATATATTACCCGATCTGAAAGGCCATTATTCTTTTAACTCCATTTTTATTGCAGAGGGAATAAAGCTTCTGCTTGAAGGGGCTAACAATTTATTTATTGCCGAGACGTTCATAAAATTGAATACATTGCTTTCGAGGGCCATAATGAATTGGGCCATTACTTGTATTAAAATTTAAATATAAACGAAACGAATTAATTGGGACTCGTTAATTTAAATAATTACATCGCTGATTAAAATGTGTGTGTGGGTAATTGAAGGGGATGGCCCGGTACACGTGTGGTAACACGTGATCAATAGTTTAAAATTAAACGTATGAAATATTTAGTTTTATATTCGGCGAGAATAATTTTAGGTGATAATGTAATTTAATTAAGAGTCCAGTCTGACGTCGGAGCTTAAATGGGATGAAAAGTTCTAAAGAGGGTTTGATGTAGAAAGATTGCCGAGGCATGTCTCCGTGAAGGAATCGAAATAACTAGCTAGTGTTGGCGCATAATTGCGATAATTTATTAAATAATATTTCATGATTAATAATATATTATATAGATAGGTTCTGTATGTAAATTAAAAATACATCTGTTAACAATCATCTCGTCGACTGTGAAGAATTTATGTTTAAGCCATCTAAGTCTATGGATCACGTTCCATATTTAAAGTAGAATTTAAAACATAATTTTTGCAAAAAAATTGTATTGAATTCTGAAAATAGTGAAGCAAAGAAGTTTCTTATTAATAATTAAAATGTTTAAATGCAGTTGAAAAATTGAAAATAATTTTAATCTAATGATAACCCATTTAAATCAATTTCGGAATATAAGTGCCTGATAAAATTGTATAATATTATTTATTTTATATATAATATAAGCTTATACAATAGCGTCGTGGATAAATCAGTTTTCATACAATGCGGCTTTACACTACACGGAATTCGCAAGGCCGATTGTATAGATAAATAAATTAGGCTGAAGGAGGAGCTTTCTAATTTAATTGCCATAAGGTCAAAAGGCGACTTTGACGGTCATACCAGAAATAGAGAGTGGTCTGCGGAGATTTATTTAATTATTTATAATAAATCTGATCGATTACTTTTTATATCGTATCCGTGTCATCTCGGATATATACTAATAATATAAAACAGTGCTTTTGGTATTCGGATGTGTGACCATTCTGAAGAATAATGAGTGACGCTACTTAATAGAGGGGTAGGGAGGCTGATGACCTTTATTTCCCAAAAATGAATTAAGAAAATATAAATTGAATAGCGGGCAACAGCGCTCTTCAGTAAAATGCTGCGGAGTAGAAGTCAATGGAAAACCACTGCATTAAATATTTCCATGATAGCCATGCCCATGATCCTCCATAAGGGGAATACACATGGTCATGTTACTCAGAAATGCGGGAATGTGGATTTATTCATCACAGGCGCAATCACCCTATTGTAAAGCTCTGGCTTCATCTACCTTTCTCCATTTATCTGGCCTGCCGTCTCGTTTTTCTATCTTCCGGTAAGTTTCAATGATACAGAGAGACTGTACACAGTCCAGTCACCAAGAAAGCTTGTTAACCATAACCCTTTTTAGCGGCTGACTGTCCTGTATCCTTGACACGTGACCGGTCCATCGAAGTCTGGTCACTCCTCGTTGCTTCAGATACAGCATTCCCGGCTCCAAACATTCGTCTCAGAATCCTTCTATCCAAAATGTTCAGTTGTCGCTCATACTGTTTTGTCAAAGCCCAATATGCAGACCCGTATGTTAGGACGGGCCTGATGAGGGATATGTAGAGTTTGATTTTAGTCTACTTTGTGAGGAATCTCGACTGACTTCAGTAGCACTGGTTTACAGCATGGTTCTTCTTCATACATTCAAATTGGTTTCATTGTTATTTGTAATAATATTTGCCAAGATATTTGAATTCCTAGACAGCCTCGAAGCTGTACTCTTCGACTCTAAGGGGTTAATGATTTGTCCTTGGCATATAGGCATTTATTTTATCTTGGTCACGTTGAAAACTCAGCAAAGTAGATTAATTTGTAGATGCGAAATTTATAGCGAAATCTTAAAACGTCTAAAATGTAATGGATGGTTCCAAAAATTTAAAAGTGATGATGGATAATTAAACGATAAACTAAGACCAGAAAGACCCCTACACTGAATGGTGAAAATATAAATTTATTGGTGGAATCCGACCCTCGCAAAACCATCTCAGCTGTTAAATTACATAATCAATAAAAATAGACAGGAAATTTGGGTACCGCCCAAACTATTGCTAACAGTGCAGGAACAAAGGCCAATTATATGTTCGTCGCTTTTGACTAGATATGAGATCGATGCTTTTTTGAGAAGGATTATTAATTGCTGGGTGCTCTACCATAGCTTTCTTATAATCAAGAACCAGTTTCAGCGCTTCGATCATCAATAACCTTGAAAATGATATTTATTTGTGTTGGATGGGATAATTTAAACCTATTTATGAAACCTGGACAAGCAGTTACAGCTGAAGTTGATTGTACCCAATTAGAAAGATTGAAAGAAAACCTGTTAAAAAGTAATCAGTTTTGAAAAATAAACCAAGACGTATACTGCAAGATGACAACGCAAGGCCGTGCATAGCAAGACTTATCAAAAAATAAATCAGAGAGTTGGATTTAGGGATACTATAGCATCCATCTTATTCATCAGATATTCCGCTTTCATAAAATCATTTTTTTAAATCTTTAGAGCATTTACTTAAAAGCATCAGCTTAAAAAAACACTTGGATTAGTAATAGAAAAATTACTTTGAGCTGTTGAAAAAGATTATGCATTTATTATTAAGTTTAATTGGAATAAATTCTGTATATGAATATTTTTTTCAGTTTGTTCAGTGATTTATTGGATAGCGGTGAAAAACACGCATGTCCTGCGTCACGGCCCCCGACATTTATACGATGAGAACATCTGCTGCAAAAATTTCCTACTCCCATTTCTTTTCTCATCTCACCCAACGTGGAATCTGGTAAGAAAAATTTATCTGGCAAATATCCAAGTGGAGTGGTAGCCATGTTCCGATTCTGCCTTTATTGTTATTCAATACGCCTGCTGGGATAACAAATGCATAAAACAGCAGCCCAGAGATTTACAGCGGAAATTTTAATATGTACGATGCAAATGTCCACGTGATCCCGTGGACCGCGTGTGTATCTAAAGAATATCGCAGCATAAATTTTTCCGAGCCCCTCACTGCCGCACACAAAGTGCATTGCGAACATTTTTAATTTTAAAAATGAATACTAACGCTGTAGAATGCAAATTTAATCAAAGCGATGCACATACAAAAGCTTATCCCCCATTCAGCTCAATAAAGCGAGCGATGTTTAAATTTAAAGCCCCAGAAAACGCTGTCTATACCTCCATAGTTTAATATGAGCTCACTTGAACTACTGAATTTTCTTTTTGCGAACTCGCAACAATGAAAATAATAAAATCACTGCCAGCTCTGTACGTGTTAACAAATCTGATAGATCAAAAACTTTGGGGGCGAAACCTGTGTTTATTCGCAATAAATATTAATACGCACGCATAGTAGCAGAAACACGAATATTAACACTATGTAGTAACAAATCGATGGTTATGTATATACGCATATAAATATAAGGTTATATGGAAAAATTATCGATTATTTTTTAATAATTTAATATACGTTGGATCGAAAATATTTTATATATTACAGATTTTTTTTTGTAATCATATTTGTTTGCTTATTCTAATATTGGCAATCCATAATATGTTACGTGTTTTCGTATGTTCAGGGATTTGTAACCTGTAGAAAAAATTAATTAAAACGTAGGAAGACTTTTGTCGGGAAAACAAGACCGTATTAAGATATAAAGTAAGATAAAAAGTGTAAACGAACGATATTTTGTACAACAAAATATATTTATGAATAAATAAAGATATGTAAAAAAATAAAAAAAAATTAAATATATATTATCTAACCTCGTAAATATATTAAATTTTAGATGAGATTATTGGGATATTTTGAAAAGTGGATTTCAAGAAGAAAAATAATGGCTTCCATCGAATAAGCCCTTCTATCGTTGACTTAAAAATATCTCCATTGTATTTAGTGATATTTTTAGGTAATAATTTACTATAAATTACTAAAATCTAGGTGTATTGTGATTAATTAGTAAAATTTCTCGATACATTTTAGGAAACAATTAGAGAGCTAGAATTATAGTTCTGTAACATCCATATCTAAGTTCTGTAACATTCATAATATCCACCTGGTGTTGAATATTCAAATTAACACCGATTTTAGTCAACATTAACCGCGACTGAGCTAAGTTAATAATTAGATAGATGACGAAAACTATGGACTCAGGGAATTAAAACACTGGCCAGGGGGATGTAAGAAGAACGGATTTACAACCTCCGCATGTTTTATAAAATTATTTATGTAGATAGTATTGCGCGTTGGAATTAATAAACTTAATGCGATCTTTCCTTCCTTGAGTAAATAATTATAAACGTATTATTTAAATTTTAATCCAATTGAAATAATATAAAAATTAACCAGTGTCATTGTTTGACACTGGGGGGAATATTAGTGTGAGAGACTCATTTCCGTTGCATCTTTAGAATCTTCATCGAATCTTTGACTTTATCATCGTAATAAAATAAATAAATAATAACGAAAAATCTTTAACAGAATAATATAATAAAATCATTGTTTAAATAAAGGCAAAAACGACATTTCTATTCACTTCACCTAATAATTTAAATTATATATTGAAGTTCTGGTTGTCTCTTGGCTTGTTAATTTTAAATAGGCATATACAAAATAACGACAAATATTCATTAACGCTCCATTCTTTTAATGCGCTGATGAAAATTCTATAATAACACAATTTCATAAAATGTTATTATTATCCTTTCAATATAATAAACAATTATCATTTGGTCCATTTTTTTAATTCGATCTTGATACAATTGTATTAAAAAGACCGTATAATTTGATATTTTTTAAAAATATAATTAAGACTGCACAAGTCCGAAAGATCTAATATAGATCCCAAACATAACAAGTCGATATATTAATGATTTTTTTATCAATAGCTTGGATTATTCTAAGAATAAAAATAATTATTCATGATATGCTTCATAATTTTGTCTATATTTTACTAATTAATATGTTTCACTTGCACTCGGCACATCGTACCAGATGCGAGCGAGAAAAAAACATTGCGCTCGTGGAAACAAAAACGAATATTGTTGTTTTTATTACTTTTTATACTTAATATAATATTTAATATAATATAATATTTAAATAAAGTTGATGATGGACTAAAGGCGTTAATCGAATCAGAACAATCCACAAGAATCAAGAATTATTTTGTTTTATTTAACATATGTAACTATTTTTGGCAAGCTATAGAATTGGATAAGACCTTAAATGCAATTGACCCCAAAGGTGGAATCAAACTAGAATGAATAGCATTTGGCAAGCTCGTATTTGTTTTAAATGGATATTTCTAAAGGATTTAAGCAATAAATATATCCACTTCATTCTACTACATTAATTACTATAAATGATCTTTAGATGTTTCGACGAGAAATAAAAAAAACAGGATTATACTGAGAAACTATTAAAAGAATTATAATAATATAAGTAATTTATCCCTAAAAATAAACCGATAAAAATATAAATGAAACAATTTAGTTATTCGATGGAAAGCCGTAATTAGGTCGCTATTTATGGTAGCTAAATTCTCGTGTTTTCATTAGGAAGATGTGGTTGATGTAGGTAGATAAATGTCACTGGCTGTTTACCGCAGTGATTTAATTAATTAACCGTTTTGGACAAATGTCTAATGCAGCATCAAGTCGCATATGTAATTCTGCATGGCGTGGCCAATTCGAAACTTTAATTCGGAAACATAAATTAAATTAACTACTGGAATGCATATTGGAGCGCGATGCAATCTTCCTGCAGAAATAGTATCGCACTATACAGCTGCAGGACATAAATTATTTTATATATTTTTAATAATAACTAGTTTAAGAGCCCACATAATAGGTTGAACGGAATTCTGCATCGCATAAAATCATGCAGTGCATTTTTAAGCATCCGATCGATTTTTTTAATAACTCAGACGTTCTACGTTGTCTGTAATTGTTAAACGAGGTCAAGGTATCATCGATTTTGGATGAATGTAAGGATATTAGTTGCACGCGCCGAATACGCGTACGTTTGCCGCAGTGCAGGGGTTAAAAGTCAGCCTTCTAGAGATATTCGACTATTCGCGGGCCCCGCCCCACCGACGCTACCCCCATTGGCCTTAGGCCATAACCACTGCAGTATCATACATTAATGACTTTACAGTTTTTTCGGCCCGCAAATAATTTTGATAATTGAAATGGTACACGTGAGGCATAAAGGCATCTCGTGCCGTCGCGGTTCTTACTCGCTCGTCGGACAGATGTGGTAGAACATTCTTGGGGGAAATTGCACACCCAGCACGAGGAAATTGCACGCCTAGCGAATGTGACAAAGATAATAACGATTATAATAATGTTTTTATTAATAATATTATATATATCGTAGCTCTCACTTAGCGAGAGGGTTGTAGACCAACTAGTTAATATGAAGCTGAAAAAGTCTTATATTTTCATTATGATGTAGCAAAAAAAATCGTCGTTTGCTTTATCGAAGAAATCTAACTAATTGTGATCCGAATTGGTAAATGATCTTAAGGCGCATCAAAAGATCACAATATTGAGCCAGTATTGATTGAAAAAGTTGCTAAAATTCATCACACATATATAATATTTAATAAAATCTTTCAAAATACTTAAATTTAATTTAATATTTAAATTAGACCTATGCCAATAAAGGATTGATCTAGAGCAGGGATGGCGAACGAGTACCCCGTGGGTCACGCAGTGACCCGCGTGTGAAATTATCGAACTAGCTTGAATTTTTAGAAATGATTGTAAAAAGCCTTCATTTAATAAAAAATAAAATGTTTTTAATTTGCTTACTAATATCACTAGATGTCGCCACATCTTTAAAGAGCTAGAGTGTGATTAGGGTGATAATAGCGATAATTTTGCTTGTAAAATGTTAATAAATCTTGTAAGCCTGTATTTATTATTGTTTTAAATACTCAAACTATGTGATCCGCCACATGAACTTAATAAAAAAAATATGAAATTTCACCCACTTGGGAAAAAGGTATCGCAGAATTTAATGGCGCCAATTATGTGTTACTTAAATATGCGTCACTGTAAACTGGACATTAACATCCGATGACGCATTTATGCGTTGTTTAATATTGAGCTCAATGATATGTACATTTGATAAAAAAAAATATTAAGACCTGATAAAATGTATTGTTAAGGTATTAAAAAATATCTAGGGAAAGACGAAAACTTGGTTTAAATTGCATCTATGGCAGACCATTAAGGTGATGATAATGCCTATAAGATTAGTCATGGATTGCATATTACTTCGATACGGCTTAACTTTTTTAAAATAAAGAGAAAACCAACAAAAATTATAAAGTTCACTCTGTTAATTTTTAATTATTAATAATTAAATATTATATAAGATATCGTGCGAAAAAGTACATGCCCTCGTCCGGGTATAATTTAAATTTAATTATTATTTAGTATTTTCTTTTTAGTTACATAATAAAATGAAGGTTTTTTGATTTTAAAATGGGGTCCTATTCTTATACTAATTCTTTGTTTGCTAAATTATTTTAAAATCAAAACTAATATAAATGAAATTAATAAAACATAACTTAATTAATATTAACAAGATTGTACTATACAAAAAATCGTGTGATAAAGATGAGAATGAAAATCAAATTTACCAATACTATTAATAAGAAAGGTGTTTGAACAAATCGTGTAAAAATATACCGTCTTTTAGTGGATCGTGTGATATAAAACACGTATAGAAAAAGAGGCTGAGTGTAAATAAAAATATTAATAAAAGGTTTAAATCATAACTTAAAAAGCATTTGTGTTTTCGATTTATCTCGAACAACTCTTTTAATATAACTATTTGTATTTGTCTAAAAAAGTGTAGAGAATAATTATTATAAATAATCATAGCCTTAAATTGTCTGCAATTGCAAAAAAAAATTAAAACAATAATATTCGCTGCTGTTACCAAAAGCTCGATGTTTTTTCTCGCTCGCATTCGATACGATGTGTTAAGTGCAAGTGAAACGTACTAGTAACACGTGCTGAGAGAATTTATAGTTTATTTAGAGTAATATTAATTAGTTAAAAAAAATATCTGTTTTTGTTCTTAGAATAATGGAATAAAAAGTTATTAATGAAGGATTCATCAATATCTTGCCTTGAAATTCTTGGGGTCTCTGATAGACCCCCTACGGATGACTCGGTTAATAATATTTACATTTTGGCAACAAATATATAATATTATATGAATAAATAAATGATATAATTAATATAATATTAAATAATAAAATGTCACATTTATAAGGCGTGTGTCTGCAATGCGTTTCGTAGCCCGTGTGAAAGGTGCAATAACGCCTTCGGATCAATGCGGCATTTCATTATCTATTCTCTATCATTTTCCACTTCAAAAACGATTATTATAAATATATGCTAGATTATAGAGTATCATATTTTTTTACATACAGTTTGCATTTTAAAGTAATAGCGCATACGCCTTTGTAATGCGGCTATTAAAAAAAAGTGCATCTAATATGCAGACGCATATAATTCTCAACCGTGCGACATTAATTATTATTTAAATAAATTAATTATCGTTGTACATCTTAATCTTGTGATTCAAGTGAATGCGGCAGATATATCTGCAGTACTGCTCGTGTTTTTCCCCCAAATTTTCGGCGGAACTGATTTTTTTCTCGTTTTTCCCCGGGACTTTTATAGTGTTCCATAAAAGTGGATACCCACGAAATACCCCGAACTGATGGTGTTTTTTACCCCACGAAATATTCTCAATGGGGGTTTTACTCACCGGTCCCGTATTATTATATACCGGAACCGGAAAGTTGCGAACGCGGACCCAGGGAAAACTTGGCGCGTTTTGACAAATTTTCCATCGGCACATTGTGCGCCGTTGAAACAATACGTCGAAACGTTTTTAATGTGCAAATATGATACGTCGAATTTTCAATTACTCTCTATGTGTCAAAATGGGCTAGAATCAAATTATGTATATATTTGCTCATTTCGAACAATCGTGTGATCAAATTTCAATCGCCGACAGCATCGTATTCGAAACAGTTATTGCGTATTATAAACTCCCCACAGTGTACACATATGACTAATTAACACGTCGAATGCGCTCCGTATATAATTTCAACATTATCCCCAGGAGAATGATGAAGTTTGAGAATGGATCAATATTCGCGGGTTCATATAATCTATATGTAGACGTAGACAAGCTCTTTATAATGTGGTTAGGATGTTATGCAAAGCGAGCTAAATAGAAATTGGTAATGTATCCTATGTAAACTATATTCAAGGTTAGATAAAAGTAAGCGGGTATTTTTAATTTCGGCCGACACATTTTTTTCATGCGTATTGGAATGTCGGTAATTTTTACATGTAAAAATTAAAAATGTGGACATATTTTTTTGATTAAAAAAAACAATATTATTAGGTAGAATCATAAATAACTTTTAATTTTAATACTCTAATTTCTCTCGACTTATTGGCAACTTATCGATCCCCTCCTTATAAAATTTGGTAGGTTTTGACTGAAAGAAAGTATCGAAGGCTTAATTGACTTGCTCATCATTATTAAAAAGAAATCTATTCTAAAAATTATGTAAGGAATAGAAAATGTGGTAATCTTTAGGGTGGATGTGACAAAACAGACCAGTTGAGCTCCAGAATTTTTTCTTGAGTCACTTTTGCCTTGTGTGGTCTGGCGTTATCGTGTAACAGGATAACTCCTTTCCGATTGACGAGCGCAGGAAGCTTTTCCAATAGTTTTTCATAAACACTTTACAGCTGCTGAACGTATGTATCGGCAGTAATCGTTTCGTTGCGCTTCATCAGTTCGAGTTGGATTATTTCTCGACGATCCAACTATATACACAATAAAGTTTTCTTGCCACGAATATCGGCTTTAGGGTTCGGTTGGGGTGGCTGATTCTTATCCAACCATTGTCTTTTGCAGAGAATATTTTCATTGGTGATCCATTTTTCATCGCCTGTAATTGTCCTGTCCAAAAATAAGCTCGATTTTATGCCGCGAGAGGAGACTTGTAGTAATAGACATTCGGACTGTCTTATTTCGGTCACTGAGATTATGTGGTATCCATATGCCTAACTTGCTAACCTTCCCCAAATTTTCCAAGTGGCGATAAATTGTAGCCTGTAACGCAGAGAGTCTTTCTGACAACTTTCTTGTTGTTTGACATTGATTTTGTTTCAATACCGCATTAAAAATGTCGTCATCGAAGACAGAAGGACGACCTGCACTTTATTTTTTAAACACTCATCTCCACATCTACACTTTTTGATTCTCCATTTAAAGGGTTCGCAACAACACCAATGTAACGTCCACCAGACTAAATAGTTGTCGAATGACTGACAGGGCATTTATTTATCAAGTGAAAAAAAAACCCTTTGTCGGGTGACTCACTGCGAGTAAATCCAAGCAATCGAAACTGTCTATCTGAATCGGAAGTTATTATTGACTCAACCTAATATAATGCCTCCGAATTCCTCTAATAAAACATGAAAGAGCGACGTATTTCAACGATATCGTAAAAAAAATATTACCAGAAGTATCAAGTCTTTGCGTTTTTTCTTTACGTTTGCTCAAATTCAATTTTTTTGTAAACTACAGCAATTTATAGTATACATGTCCGAGGTTCTCTTCAGTTACGGTATAAATTAAAAAAAAATATTTTCGGCTCAATATGCCTCCTACATCATTTAAAAAGGTTTTTAAAGGATTGAGAAAATTGTAAAATTGCTGAAAATGAGTACCTCATAAATTGTCAACAGGAAACTTAAATCAAACGCCAATCATTTGTGATTAAAAAACAAAAATTAATCATTTGTTATTGGATATTGATAAAAAATTCATTTCTCGTTCGAAAAAGCCGATAGAAAAAATCAATGGATTTTCTTGGGAACTTCTTCCTCATCCACCATATTCTCCTGACATTGGTCAAAGCAGGTATCGTTTAAACAAAACAAAAAAAAATATATAAAACAAAAATGGGTATTATAAACGACTGTCATTTATGTATTGCCTTAAAGGTTAATTAATTTTTAAACGACGTATCATAAAACTAATATGGAGAATATATAATTAATTAATGTTATAACGTAGTTCAATTTACGGTTTCTTCGACCCGAATAAAAAACCGCAAACACTTATGCAACGACCTAATACTTGACTTGAGATTGAAAAAAAACGCTGACACAAATTTACGAAAGAAAATCAGAAAATTAAAACTCTACTATTTTTTTTATTAAATCTTAACAGTCATCTTAATACGACGTACGCTGTACAATGGAATATTTTGCTTCTATATATTGTATTTTTTGGAATATTACCGAAATCGGAATTGGCAATTTTGCAAAATTGCAGTGAGGCGATATATTATTCAATCTCTAGAAAATTCTCAAAAAAATCACAGCATATCTCAGGGCAGAGAAGTTTCTTCAAATTCGTATTTAAATCTTCATATAAAATAAATCAGTCCTCATATTCACTAGATATGACTCCTGCGACATTTTTATGTTAAAAAAGATGAGGAGTCAAGAGTTATATAAAAAATTAGGTTCCCGAAGTGATTCGAAGAATTAAAATGTGTTAGATTAAATGCATGATTTAACTGCTATTTTTTTACTAAAGATATATTTGATTAAGATAAACCAAAAATATATATAGTATGTCAGGGTTATAAAATATTAGCGTTAATTTTGAGTGTCCAGATTTAAGTGAGACAAATAAAGCCCTTTAGCTGGTTTCGTCTAGCTCTCATCCACCCTAGTCAAATAAATAACTTTCAGTAAAATTAAACAAATTCTGTAAAATTTGCCTCTCATGTTATTTTGTTATAAATTTTATTAAGTAAAAATAATGAAAAACGACAAAAACATTCCTTACCAAAACAATTAACGAATAAGCTTTTAAATCAGTTTCTAATGATTTTATAAAATTATTGAATGGAAGTTAGAAATGAATACAGCTGAAACGCATAAGTACGTCATATTGCTTTGTATTTTTTATTTATTTATTATTAAAAATAATGATAAATAATATTATTTTGCTATTTGACATGTATTTATCTATTCATTATGTATATGAATATATAAATAAAATTAATATTTATTAATCCGGTCAGTGCCTACGCGAGCAGTTGAGCAAAAGCGCTGTCTACTTGTCAGCGCTGTCATCATCGGGTATTGAATGGGTGCGGGACGGTAGTACGGGGTGGGAGGTCTCGCTGCTAAGCGCCGTGTCGCGCTGCAACTCAGTGGAGTCATACTGTCACTTATTTTATTATTGTTCATATTATCTATTATTATTTTTATCCCAGCTTATTTTTTATATTTTAAATAAAATATGAGCGAAATATACATTTTTATTTCCTAATATTTTACAGGATCCTTAAATATTTTACCCACGAGCCTCTAGCGCATATATCTATCCTTATTCCTTCCATATTCAGTATTTTTTCGATAAACACAATTATTGCTTTGAACCTAATAATTTCGTTATTGCTGTATATAATTCTTGAAAAATTCGTATATATAAATTTTTCATCGGATCAATCGGCATGTTGTATCATAACTCACGGCACAAGGGTGAATTATACCAAATTTATTATTAAATTGGTGTTGGAAGATGTTCCAATATCCCCAATGCGTATAAAAGTATACGTGTACTGTGTATATTCTGAATAAAAACGCCGGAAAATAAAATATGAAATCTGATACAATCTTTGATTAAAAACTTACTCGTCTAATGCAGTTGTTCATCTATTTTCAATCGCACAATAGAACTCTCCGATTTATTTTCCATTATTTACCCTGAGTGTCTTTGTCTGTCTCTTCGACATCTCTCTTTGAGTATAATCCTCCGAAAAATCTTTTCCGTTCGACAAGTATTATGATTAGTTTTGCCGATCTCTTTGTATATAATCTCACAAAGAAATAATTAAAATGCTCGAAAGTATTACTTTAAATAGAGTCGGACGTGGGAATGGACGCCGCGAAATGATTGATGTACTGCCGCATAAAGAATTAATTATTCCATTTATTAGCGATTGCTCGTACGCTGAAACTTTGTGCATTGTCCCGGGACGCCCGGAACTTTTGCAGGCAATTTCAGACCAAGTTGACAATAACCATTTTTCTCACCGACAACAGCTTACAAAGTATTATAATATATGGAAAAGTCGTACGAAACCGTATGGCTGCATCGGTTTCAATATAAAAATATACATAGCCGAGAGGACTTCGGGGTCCTCGGCGTTGCAACGTGCAGGACGTCATTGTGATAAATTCTATACATTTCCGAGTTTATCGAGACGCCGAGCGGTCATTGGTGCCCGCTTGGCATACAGATGGGGTCCAAATTAATTTAACCCGTGCTGTACACGGGCGTTGGCTGCAGCCCGTGCTAATGCCGTTCATTTGTTTGGGGCAACAGCTCGCACTTGTCATCTCTCGTAACGAGCACGGGCTCGAGCTTTCAGCGGAAAAGCGACGTCTTTCCATTAAATTACATATTAATTATTCCGTAATTATCGCTGAAACTATGAAAAATATAACTTTTCTCTCATGATTTAGAAGAATTAAAAAAATACTGGCAAATGATTCTGGCAATGATGGTTTTTATATCCATGTCTATTGTCATTTATCTGATTAATCAGATTTGTGATAGATTGTCTTGAAGTTAGGTAATATAATAATGATTTGTGCCCTCAGCAAACGGATCGACTGATTTGCAACTCGAAGAGCAAACTTGTTCCAAGCTTGTCACATACAGATCTAGTTTGCGATCAAAATGAACGAATGCAACTGGTTCTGGATCAGTCGAATCAAAACTACAATTTTGTGATCTCAATAATATTTTTCAGATGAAGAAGCCTAATATCAACATTGCAGAGTACCACTTGATAAGCATGTTCAGGTAAAAGGCTTTTTACGATTTATTTATTTATTTTACTACGATGGTTAGGTAATATAACAGAAAGTTTCCAAAGCGCCATTCGCCCATATTCGATAGATAAAGATACTAAATATTCTAAAGATGCAAGGTCATTGAGTCTCACACATTATTGTGACAGTGTCAATCTATGATACTGGTTAATTTTTAATATTATTTCAGTTGAATTGAAATTTATATACTTGGTTTTATAATTATTTATTTAACCAAGAATGGATGGCATTAAAATAATGCGTCTCTTCCACTTACATACCTAGTGTTAAAGAGAATTCCCACAATTCATAATTTTCCTATCCTTCCTATTCACCTATCCGATTAATAATTTAGCTCAGTCGCGGTTAACCTACATTACCGAAATAATATGTATGTTACCTTTAATCCATAACAGTGGTTTAATTTATTAAACGGGAAAAATGTGAAGCAAATCACGTATGAATGAAGCAGATTTTTTTTTAATTACATGGAAAACGATTAGGGTAATATTCCTGCAGTTCTTCTAATTTTATATTTCACTTTGTTCAGATTATATTTAGTGTTTTTCTATCTAACCAGCCTTCAGCCATCGAACGACGTTTTCCTCTTTTTAATATATGTATTGTGTCTGTTTGCAGAGAAGTGATATATTGAACATTGTCTTTTATCCATAAACTTGTCATTCTTAGAGCTAGTAAGTCCAATTGCAAATGCTGTAGAGTCCGAAGTACCTATACTTTGATCCACGAATGATGTGTCCATAGTAATATATTTTACGATTTTTTACGGTATCTGGAAGCTCCAGTTCATTAGGAAAAAGATTAAAGAAAAGTTGACCCGTTCCTTCCATGGATTTTTCAACATTTTTGAGTCAGCTAATCGTTAAATCTAGTCAATCATTCTATAGCGTCAAGATTGGTATATGCTAATGAAATCCGCCCTATAGAAGACTAAGCACACATGAACAATTTAGGGTTATTTTTTTTAATTGTATTTTATAAATGAAATAAAATAATGTAATTTGACCTTGAAATTTTAGCGTTGAACTGTGAAAAGTGACTATATGGGCAGCTAGAGAAGACATGTTATCGTTGTTTTGATTGTCTAGTTAACTTAAGCGCGATTGAGCTAGTGTTTGGAATCCCGGGAATTCTAATAATTCTAGGAATTTCTTATGATACCGGGCAGGGAATGTGTGCCTTACAACACACTGCCTCCGCATCTTTAAAAATCGCGCATAATGATCCATAGATACATAAATATGCATCACATAAAAAATATTATAACCTCATTACGCAAAGGATGTGATTTGTATGAATTCGTTTATATGACTTTTCAAACGTTGCGCTAAAAAGAATATTCGAGTATGAATAGAAACGATTATGGATATTAATTGGGGCATAAAATGCATAAAAACGATAACAAAACTTGAAAGACTCGAGTGCTTTGTCACTGGTCTTTGTCCCGTGAAATCTCTGCAGAATGCAAACACTCGCTTTGTCCGCATCAAATAACTCGTGTCCTGTTCTAAGTTCGAGTGTCTATTCATTGCAGAGAGAGATACTGTGTAATTGATTATATTCCCTCGCAGCTTACCCTCCATGCGCAAATGCTTAATCTTAGTATAAAAATGAAATAATACCATTTTCCGTTGTGTAAACGTATGATCTGCCGCGGAAAAGTTAAGTGAAAACCGCTGCCATGTTTACATATTATATATTAATATTATAGAGATGCGGAAACGGTGTAAGTCATCTTTGTGATATATTCCATGTAAACTGTTTCAAAATTCCCACGAAGATTGTGATGCAGGCGAAACGGAGTTTAGCCACGAGGCGTACGGTTTATCCGGAGACGGAACGAGATTCGACTCGAAAATTGAGTTTTACGGAATGCCGCGTGCCAGAACGTAGCAAACGCCCCCAAAGTGGAACGTATGAAACAATTAAATCTGATTGAAAAATCGGTGCCACGACCTGGAAATATCCGCAGTGTTGTGATTACGTGGCTGTATATGCGATACACACACACACCCACACATACACATGGTACACACGTACACGCAGAAAGAATAACACTAATAGTGATGTTCATGTCCGCAGGACAGCAAAGTTATGGAATTGCGTGACTGGGAACGGTTCTGCGGTCGCCCTAATAAAATTGCGCCAAACGGTTGGCGTTTTGTGCCTGTGAAAAAGTGGTGCAGTGAAAAAAAAATAAGTGGCGATACAACCGTAGTTTCTATTACCTCACTACTCCGGCGAGCGCGGGGAGTTGTTTTGCTCTAATGAAAGATCTGCACAGTCGGCGAATCAGGTGAAGTGGGTAGTGCAGCTGAACGCAGTGACGGGTCACACAGAAAAACTTGTAAACGAATGTCAAAAACACTCTATCTGCTTAATTGATCAATATTATTTGTTAACTTTATTTATTTGACTACGATCGGCATAACATAATGAATCCACAGCGCTATTCACCCATATAAAGATTCTAAAGATGCAAGAGGAATGAGTCTCTCACATTAATATTCCCCCCAGTGTCAAACCACGACACTGATTAATTTTAATATTTTTTCAATTAGATTGAAATTGATATTGTATACATCAGACATTTTTATCGACCCTTCTCATAACATATGGAGGACGTGTTCATGTTTACGCTATAATGGTGCATTGTTTACTCCTTGATGTTTGCCGCATCGTAATAGTATTTGATCTGAAAAACCTCGCTCCAAACATTTTTCATATATTTTTTTATTCTGGCTATAATTTAAACTCTATTAATTAAATCTAAAAAATGATTTATTTATCAATTCACTCTGAAGAAGAAACTTGCTGTCGTTCTAGATTCAACCGAACGTCTTATTTTTCATGTCTCATGCCCGTTTTCTGACATAGGCGATCTTATTCGATTTTATTTAGCCATTAACTCATATAAAGATTCGATAAAGATTCTAAAGATGCAA
Source organism: Philopotamus ludificatus (assembly GCA_022495035.1). Classification (NCBI taxonomy): domain Eukaryota; kingdom Metazoa; phylum Arthropoda; class Insecta; order Trichoptera; family Philopotamidae; genus Philopotamus; species Philopotamus ludificatus. The sequence continues at coordinate 21,482 of JAGXCT010034505.1, forward strand.
AGGAAATGAGTCTCTCATAAGTATATTCCCCCCAGTGTCAAATCACGACACTGGTTAATTTTAATATTATTCCAATGTTTTATAAATATTTATTCAACGAAGGATACATGACATTACATTAATTAATTCGAACGCTCTCACTCGCAAGGGTCTCTTCCACTTACATACCCCCTGGTCGGTGTTATAGAGAAGTCCCTAAATTCATAGTTGTTGACACCTATCCGACTACTAGCATAGCGCTATTGCGGTTAACTTACATTATCGAAATAATATGCATATTACATTCAAGCCTATTATTGTATATTGTATACTAAACAAAAATATCCTTTTTCAGTAAATTATACACAGGAAAATTAGAAAAAAAAAGTTTAACCCCAAACAAACATTATATCAGACTTTTTAAATCCACTCCGGCCCTTTTAATCTCATAATTTTCTAATCCCCAGATACTCATAATAAAAAAAACTTTAATGATAAGGAAAAGAGGCATAGCTTCAAACCTTTCAAGATAGGAAATAGTTCAGTTGATATTAAAGTTAATATTTATTATAATATTATATTTTTCACAATTAATTATGACCTTGCGATGAAATAAGATTGAATGAATAAAAAACGTTAACATTTATTGTATTTTTAGAGTCTCCTAAAAAAAAGAACGGGGTTCTACTGTATTACAATTTACTATGCATCTCTTTTTAATGTTTTTTTTGAGTAACGCAGTAATTTTTAATTAGCAATTTATGCAGGAATATTATAGATTTTTTCTGTCTCTATACTTGAGGAAATGAATGAAATATCGAAACTGTTTTATAAATTTACCAACAACTAATTATATAAAATGATCTATAGAATCGTAATCCTTATTAAAATAATAAAAAAACGTAGATTAGAATAGATCAGATAAGCTTTAAAGTCCACCTATTGTCTATTGATTTTTCTCGTATAACGTTTTAATATAAATCCTTCAAGTCACAAACTTTTTGTATTTATATATAAAAGTAATAATAGAAAAAATCAGTGTTCTTCCTTGTCTTGCAATTGCGATAAAAAAACAACAATATTAGCTTTTGTTGCAACGAACGCGGTGTATTTACTCGCTCGCCTCCGGTACGATTTCTTGAGTGTGAGTGAAACGTGCGATTGATACGTGCGGCGAGAGCTTATTCTGCGAGGAGACATCGCTGAGGGTGTTGCCATTTAAGCGTCATATTGATTAGTTAAAGATACAAAAAATTGACTAAACTATGAAGCATATCATGTATAACTATTTTTGTTCTTAGAATAATCGATTTTCTAAAAAATTACGGATTGGTTAAAATTTCGGGCATGGTGATGAAAATAATGATTTATTTTTATCAAGGATGTTTATAATTTGTTGACAATGGAAATATGCCTATTTCTCCAGCGAAGCACATTTATTTTGTAACATAAGCTCTAAAAAAAATGACCTTTTGTTTACAAGAAAAATATAGAAGAGTTCTTGCTACCCACAGTTATAATAATTCAGATGAAAAATGTAAAAAAATGCTATTTTAATATAAAATTATTGTTTTTATAAACAATTTTTTTATAAAAACATGTTTTTTTGCTACAGTATAATAATTTCAGGTCACTCATGGAAATGAAACGAAAATATTAAACGTAACCAATCGAAAGTCTAATAATACAGACACGACTGAATATATGTATTTTATAGAATCCGTGTTATTCAATTATGAATATTGAAATATAAAAGAAAAGTGAATGTAGATATAGATTAATACGCCGCTGGAATTTTTCGCTTATTGGAATTAATGAATATTGAAGAGGTAGAGTGAAGTTTGATTAATGGGGAATAAGGAAGCGGAATAATAAATTAAAGATGAAGATTTGGACATTTGCATCATTACTTGGATTAAATCGCTACGAACACTTGTATAAATTATTCCAATTTGTCATACGGAATTATTCCATTTGCGGCACTGTCCATACGTAGAAAGGAATTGACAAATTATAGAATGTTCCACATTGTATAGGGAAGAAAACCACCCCACGTAGTCCAGTCCTGGTTAATAAGTAATGCTGAACCGGCGTCAGCTTGCGTTTTCAGTTTGTGTAGAATCGGCATCCGTTTTTAATTTTTCATACATGGCCTCTGTGCGGATTCGTGCAAAATTAAATTTGCGATCGGAAAATAGGCGAGAACGCCCGAAAATAGAAAATGAAATCGACGTCGGAAAACAAGTTATCATTCCTTTTCCACATCCAATACAATTTTCGATCGTGTAGTTTGTAGGTTTTCATTTTAAACGCGTCCCGCCCGCGATTGTAAAAACCTATTTTAATTAAAAACTTGATTTCGTTTAATAAACAGAGCGGGATGTGCAAGTTTTCATCGCCATTCTTCGGATAAAATAAATAAAAACGCTCCTGAAATTACACAGAGAAACGGAACTTGGCTAATAGAATTTTAAAATTTTCTCATTATCCTCAACAATAGGTGGCCGTTGAACATTATGGCGCATTTTATTTATTATTTAATCAACGACGAATATTCTTTAATGATATTTATTAGGAAATACATATAATTTTTTTATGTACAATGAACCTCGTTAAAAAAAAAGTGCGAATATAATACTAACCTATCAATGCCGATAGGGGTGTATTGGGGATCCCATGTTTTTGTTTTTTCTCGCTCGCAATCGGTACGATGTGCCGAGTGCGAGTGAAATGGGCGCGTGAAACAAACTGTAAAAGCTCAGTCTGCGGCGGGACATCGCAGAGTGTGTTTGTCATTTACGCGTCACATTGATCAGTAGAAAATTCCAAAATAAAAAATAAACACCACAATATTCGTTTCTGTTGCCACGAGCACGATGTTTTTTCTCGGTCGCATCCGTACGATATGTCAAGTGCGAGTGAAGCGTACTAGTAACACGTGCAGAGAGAGCTCATAGTTCAGTTAGTTCAGTTAGAGTCATATTAATTATTTCAATATAATAATGAAGAATTCATCAATATCTTGACTTGAAATGCTTGGGGACTCTGATAGACCCCCTCCGGATGACTTGGTTGTTTTCGAGCATTTTCTAGCGATTATTTCTCTCGCAAATTCTAATCTAACAATAATTAATAATGATGCTAGTCATAAACGTTTCTCGTACGATGTCTTTGATTATTTTCTGTATCTTACCCAGAGTTCTATACAATTAACCCTTTATAGCGCTTCCTGCTATAGAGCGGAATGAGAGGCATACCCTTCTATAGTGTTTCCATTTTTTACAAACTGCCACATTTTTAAGGTCAAATTACATATTTAGTAAATAGGTTTTACATTGTTGCACCACAAAATAAAGGACAACAAATATAACGCAAGTTTATACAGCTTTATCCCTATCTCGGCGCTATAGAGGGTTTTATTTATTTATTAATCTAGAACATTAAAACGATAGTATTTGACATGTCTTTGAACCATTATTTTTTTCAATTAAAAAATAGATATCGCATCTTTTCGATCTCGGTTTTCAGTGCATCTTCAAATAATTATTAAAAGTTTTACTACTATTATATACAACGGTTTTTCCGGTGTTAGGTATAGGTATGGTACGAAGCCATGGTTTTTGACAAGTTTTTTTAAATTAAATAAAAAAATCGGGGTAAAAATAGAGTAATATTAATAAAATCTATTCAAGACGATAGATAGAAAGTAGAACTATAAATTCAAATATTACTGTATTACAGTTAAAATCTTTTTCGCTTTTTTTGGAAAGCCATCGTTAATTGGATAGAATATTTCTCGATTCTCTGATATGTTCCATCCCGTGTCCCATTTGCGGCATACCAATAGTCCCAAGGGTGTGACAGCACGCACATTTACAAAAAGCACCAATCAATTAATTGAAACGAATTAGTCTACATGAGCTAAGTCCGTTTTAATAATCAAAAAGGTTTCAAGATGGCCCCGCGGTGCGTCACAGGTCCCTAATCAACTTGCGGCTCTGGACTCGGACCCCAATAAACCTGTGCGGGTCTACTCGCAATTTACGACTGGGCCGGTTTCGCAGCGAGGATGGGGTCAGGGGGACGGACTAATACCGGTCCACACTTGACCCTATCTCCGACCCTGACTTATCGAAACGCGGAATTTCTGACTGGAAAACTTTCACAAAGAAAGAAAAAAAAGGAACGGGGGACGGTGTACAGGATGAGACAGTTCATTAGGCGCTTGGAACACTTAGTTGCTTTCGGCGATTGCGCGCGATCGATGGTCGAAATTTCAATTTTTTTTTATTTTTTTCAGCAATAAAGTCAACAAGTTTATTGCATTGGCTTGGCAGCTCGTTCCCGCAATGTGGTGGCGATTTGTTAAATGGACACGTATCCCAGGAATTAGCATTGGATTTAAATTAACACGTATTTTCATCAAGCGGACTGGCGATGAAATGGGGTCGAGTCAATATTTGTTTTATTCAATATTTAACGCTAATCTATGAAAATCCACTATTTCCATGCAAATACATCCGAAATGATGACAAAGGATTTTACATTTCATTTATTTATTAATTCATTGCGATCACAAAATAATAGGCGGTAACAACTAATTAGTGACAACGTAAAAATACCGATATAAAATCATTTGACACAATATAATTTATTTACTTTAAGCTAAATTGATCATATGATAATAAGGAGGTTATCTAAAAAACAGGAGGTCTTTAGTAAATATGACGATTTTATTTCTAACAGGACGGAGGACCTCCACATCATCATCGTGATGTAAGAGCATACCTTGATGAGAATCCTCCAAACAGATGACTTGGAAGAAGAGGTCCCATAGCCCGTTATCCAGATCTGATGCCATTGGACTTCTTGTGGAGATACCTTAAAGATAACATTTACGCCAGAAAACCAATGACACTGGAAGAATTAAAAGCCACAATTGAGCAAAAATGCCCTAAAATGTAAAGTTTCTTAAAGTTTTAATGAATCAATATTCCATCGTTATCAGTAGTGTATTGACCAGAACGATAATAATTTAAACACGAGGAAAGATTATACATTTTATTGAGATTCTTTAGCAAATATATACGAATAAAAAATTAGGTTATACTTTTTCTATGATTCTAGAATAAAATACGTCAATGAGTAATTTTTCGTGGAACTGGCGAGTTCATTGCAGTCATGCAAAACACGAAGACCTAATTGGATTGCATAACAGACAGTTATACCATTTCAATATATGCAATACAGCTGTCTTTCAGCTTCTTTACAAGGAAAAGGAGCTTCTCGACACGGTAACAAATCGTAAAAATAAATACTTTGGTCACATCATTAGTAGATTTAACTATCGCCTTCTGCAGACCAACACGGAGAGAAAAGTAAACGGTATTTGGACAGAAAGTAGCTGGTGAGGCTATGCAATATTTGCATATATAGAGAGGATTAAGAGCTCCATAATTGTTTCAGCTCCCGAAAGATAGACACATATTTCTAAAAAAGGGCAGGTAAATCGCTTACGTAACTGTAACGTAAAGTGATTTATCACAAATAATTTAAGATTCTCAATAATTATTTATTTAGTTATCGACATTAATTGTGTTTACATTTAAATACTAATTTAGAGCATGTGCTTATCCCAATTTTCCATTCGAATAAAATCACCTCGATTTTCATTTAACCTAGCTGTACCGATGGGGTATATTAAGTTAAGAAGTAAATATACAAAGTTTTAATATTAATCATTGATTTTTATCGTCCGTAATTGCAAAAAGAAATAAAAAAAAGCACTATTATTCGTTTCTGTAGTCACGAGCGCGGTGTATTTTCTCGCTCGCATTCGGTACTATGTGTCATGTGCGAGTGAAATGTACGACGCGGTTGGTTTCGAGGCGCCGTGACGGATCGGTTAATATGTGTTTATCATCCTCGAGAATATGATGATGTTTTAATGGATCATATCCGATACATACGGAGACTGGATTTGATTAAAAATTCGATAGAATTTCTAGTAGAACTCATAATACACTATGACATATGATTTGGTTCGGTCTTGGCTCTCTATAAAGCTTCTATTATGATGATTGGGCCTAAGTTTTAGCGTCATCTAACCTCTTTTTTTATTTAGAAAGTCTCGATAATTATTATTTATTTTATTTATTTGTGTTTAGCGTTATCATCAGTTGTATTGTTTTATTCATAACATAACTTGTACAACGGTTGATGTGTAATTAAAGAGAGCAATCTGTTTCATCGGACATTTTTTTTATCTATTTGTAATTTGTTTAATTTCCAAAGAGCGAGCGAGGTAAGTGGTTTTGTTCAACCCTTCGAAAGACAAAGCGCGCGGACAGTACACTCCGCCACCCACCCTCCGTTCCTCCATACAAGGGATTCAGGTATCGATTGGCTTTTCCGCGTAACACGCGGTCGCGGTGAATAATAAATATTTTTCGTTTTCGTGTTACGGATGAATTATTAAAAAATGAGACATGCGGTCACGTAACACGCCACGTGGATGGACGCCCGTAGCATTGCGCGTTAAACGGTGCTGGCCACACGGCGTCGAGCACCGTAGTGTTATTGTTCCGGTGGGCGACACGCCGTGGCACACAGGTTGTTCTGCGGCGACTATCATCAATGTGTTGTTGTGTGAATGTGTGAGTGACAAGGTTTATCACATCCAAATAATGAAATCATTAATTTTCGTGTGTAATATCTTTATTTCGGTCCTCGGGTAACGTCGCCCCGAGACCCAATCGATTGCGAGATGGGTCTTGCTCTTTTCCGAAATAATATTGTATATATTTAGAATCGCAGCAACAAACCCCAATGTGATATATTATGGAATGTTTTGGAGATGTACAAGTCTTAAAAATATTAAAAAGTGCTGTTGTGTGTCGGTATTGGACGTAGCGGCGTTGGCAGTTGGGCACAATCATGTAGATTCTACGGAGCTATGAGGAGGCTAGCCGCTATTCAGGCCAATTCGGTGAGGTGTGTGCTACAGTGCTATCTCCTGTGCAACCGATCAGACCGTTAATAAAATAAGAATTGGCCTTATCCTCATTTAATCATTATTGTTACAAACCGCGCATTGACGGCTCGACTCTTGAACTCATGGTTGGCGACTTGACCTGTATTCGAAAAGTCAAGATAATCTGAAGGACGACCGTCACAATCCTGACATCAGGATTGAGATGGACGTCTCTGCTGGAGAACGCGTAGTATCCTTTAGGTGGCAAAGACCCGCTACAGGATAAGAAGCCCACTTAAATAATAAAAAATAATATTTTATAAAGCGAAAAGAAATGTCATTTTTTTGTGGTGTACTCTTCAAACTCAGTTAATAATATTTCTGAAATAAAATGAAGCTATCCAGACCGCCTGGAATATTTATAGAGATATATTGAATCCTCGACAGTGCTATGGATGGCTTCATAAGTTTAAAAGCGTTGAAAGTTTTTAAAAGAAAAAACCTCTTTAAATCCGAAGTCCGATCCACGTAAATTTTCATAAGTTCTCTGTTGTCTATAGTCAACAGTGAAGGATTATTTTAAAAAGTACGAAAAAAATAGACGAAGAATTCGGGTACTGCGCGAACTTTCTCCAACGGTTTTAGAACAACAGAAATAACCATATTTTTATTTTTATTGTAGATAAAAACTATTCGTTTCTTAAAATAATTGCTACTGATTTTCTACGTCAATAGAAGAAGAAAATAATGAATCGGCACATGTGTCTACCCGTGGGCTTTCTCTGACTAAAAAAGATACTCCTTTGTGTTTGGTGGGATGGGGATTTGGTGAGAAAAGCCGGTCATATAATATAAAATAATGATAGTGCTCGAAAAACTATCACTCTTGAGAAATAAACAAGGTTCTCCAAAATGGTAATGGATGGAAGCAAAATTTGCTCTGGACTAATATGGCTAGATTTAGAAGTTATACAAAATCCACGATGAGAAAAAAAGCAATGATTTTAATCGATTCAGGTACGTGTCTATCCCTGTTTTTATTTTATATTTGGTGGGATGATTTGGGAGTAATTCACTATGAATTACTGAAACCTAGCTGTTACCACAGAGGTATACTGTCCATGATTAGCAAAATTTAAGGAAGTAATGCAAAAAAAGTTTTTCTAATATAATCTTCAGAATGATCATGGAAAACCACATGCCGCAAAAATTAGACAGGATAAAATCCGCATATTCTGTAATAAAAATATCAACGGAAAATAATTAACAGAATAACCTTGTCCGATTTTTGTTAAATTAACTTTTGGTCGCTTTAAAAACAATGTTATTTCTTTTCACTTTATCTAATATATAAGATTTTGATCCTAAAATAGTAGAGCAAGGATTGGAATACTTTATTGAACTAAAACGGTTAATGAACTATTCAAATGAAGCTTAGATTCTCCAAATCCAATCTAAATAATGTGGCGAAGAAACGAAGGAAACATCTTAATTTTATTTTAACGAAGCGATGATATTTTATCTGTATTTTATGACTAAAACCAATTAGTACTTTATAATATAAAATAAATTAAGAAGGAGAGGGATAATCTAATGTAGAATTATTTGACCTGATCAGACAATATCTGTGATTTTATATTGTAAATGGGTGTGACCATTTTTCATGTAATATTTTTGTATACTTGTTAAAAGGATACGTTTTTTATTGATGATTTGAATTGATTGCCAATTTTATATAAACTCGTAGTTGCAGAATTTGAGAAAGAACTTATCATCGTAGAGTTTAATCACTGATTACAATGTCAAAGGAGAAAAATCAACACAGAACGAGAGCAAATTCGACGTTAATTCTATTTGCGAAAAACCATTGTCTTCATCGTGCAGATCTGATGGGCTAACTATCTTTCTTGTTTATGAAAGTGCTCTCGAAAATTCTATCAAACATCGTTAAATATCGTAACAAATATTTTATCTTTGAATTAATGTAGTATAATATTAATTATTCTTTGTATTTGATGCCACGGTGCATATTATTATTATCACTTATATATAAATACATATTTATGAATCAATAATTTAATCATATCCTTTTTAATAAAATACGGACGTATTTTATTCAAAAATATTCTATGAAAATTAGGTCAATCTCTGAATAGATTTTCTTTCAGGCGCATGGAAAATGTATCATTACACAACTCGCCTCATACAATTGAGTCAATTGAAAAAATAAATATATACATATATATTTGACCGTTGTAGTTACAATCGGCGCGACCGTTTCTAAGCCAGACGGTATCCGATTCGGAACCGAGATTACATCTCCGAACGGATATTCGACATTAAAAGCATGCGGTCCCTTTACGTACTAAAGTTTCAAAAACTTTGTCAAATATTCGCAATACAGACCTACATATAGTGCGATTATGGCCAACTTTAGCCGGGTAATCTAATCATAGAATATCCTGCCCGTCCAAATTTCGGTTGTGTATACACACGCCGTATTATAATACTGTATTGGTTGTCTCCAGGTCAATCAATCATCCTGTGTGAAGTAATAACGTGGCCAAAAGCTCATAATATCGCATTAGCGACGACGATGTATTAACACATAAAACATACATGGCAATATGAATATATATTTTATTTTTTTACATATAAATTTTCCGGAAAATTCATTGTGCGTTACGAATAAAATTATATTTCAATTAAAAACGTGTAAAATCGTACCGTAATTATTTATTTCGAAGATTACCGTGTAATCAATTATCAGCTTAAAATATGCCAGAGAAGAAAAATATTTTTTTATTTAATTTAATAATTGAAGCTTTAAAAAAGCTCTGTTTATTTGAATAAAAAATTCTTTTTAATCAGATAATCATACTGTGATGATTCATTTCAATGATTACCGTGTAATAAATAAACAACCATTAACTTTCGCGGTTTTTATAATCGCGTAAAAATATACTATAGAAGAAAAATATATTATTACATATATCTATGGAAAAAGCTCCGATTGTCTTAATAAAAGAATATATTCATCCGTTACTAATACAATAAGACAAAAACAATTAAAATACATAATCATTTTAAGGAACGAACCCCAAGTACGTCTGGAAGAACACACGTTCATAATTTAATTTTAAAAAATAGTGATAACTATGAAAAATGTATCTACACCTCACCAGGTAAATATATTGCAGATGAAACTAGAAAATACCAGAAGAAAATGTCTAGTAGGATTTATTTATCCGATTCCAGTAATCCATTCAGTGACTCACTGAAAGATGTATACATGGGCATAGTCCTGTACATCAGAGGTCTAACAGGAAGACTTAGATGACGATGTAATTTTTTAACCGATTTGTTTCAAAAACAGAAAGATAAATCTTAAACCATTTGATAAGGGACCATATCAACCTTTAAAAGATATTTAAATAGGTTTTCTTCTACTGTCTTTTTCCGAATATAAGACACTCTCTTACTTTCTTTTTTAGTTCAAAATACGTGCTTGGGCTTATCAGGGGAGGCCTTATTTTTTCAAGTAGAATAAGTAGATTTATATATTTTCATTCAATATTTTTTT